>JWHW01047314.1:131545-141778 GCA_000931545.1 Papilio glaucus
TTTTGTTTACTAACTTCCACGTCCAATCCAACGAACATCTTCAACGTAATAAAACAAACAAAATATCAGTTCACATGTCAAATTGTGACTGATTCGTTCAGTTCCCAAACCGGCCCAACGAATCACTCACAACTTGACGTAACAGTTTATATGTCTACGATCGGTGACATACCTAAACCTTGTTTGACAGCAAGATGTGATTATTGTAAGCAAAGGTTTACGTTAAAATTCGTAAATTGCAAAATATTTTCGATAAACAACTTTTTCTCATATTACCTTATAACATTACAGTTTCACTTCGCTTTATCTCACGATTTCCACAAAATAAAACATTTCCGAAGTAAGTATAAAAAGTGGCCGCCATGTATGTATAAGTGACGTTTGTTTGTTTACAACAATCATATCTTACAATGAAAAAAGTATGTCACCCATCGATACTGAAAAAAATGTTGCCCTCATCACGATATTTCACAGGATTTAAATATATCCTTCTGAGTATACCTTACTATGAGACGTACAGCTTGTTGGTATGTTTATAAATAATTATAATAAATGATTTTAAAATTAACATACAAATCGATATTAATACTCAGCGGGAGACGTATTGTCATAATTCCCGAAGTTTCGTTTAATATTTGTGTATACGGTTCGATGGCCGATACTTGACCAAATCAGGTTTTAAAATCGGAATAAAACAAGTATAATAACTTTGCTAATTAAAAAGAATCGAAACACTGATTTATTATGTATATACAAATGTTATCGTAACATATAAAAGATAAAAAAAGTTTAATCTAGTACTTACTTGTTTAACATTAGCAGGGTTATTCTTTGTAGAGGAAACACATTTCATGCTATCAAAAACATCACTCCTTATTTTAATTTCCTTTTGATTTTTTATCTTTCATCTAGTTGCAAGCATATCCAAATTAATGTATTGTTTGAAATTTATTCTGGGGTAGGAAGAGAACATTTAATGAACGATCTAATATCAATTTTTTTATATATTTCTTAATTTATTTTACAGAATACTGCTCTTGCTGTTCCTGTGCTTGGGACTATCATTGACAGCGCCTCAGCAGGGCGACATCGAGACAATCGCCGACGTCAAGCCGACAATATTCGACTACCCGGCAGAGGTGTACGACGTACCAGCGCCGTACCCCAGCGGGGAATCCCCCGTCATCAATGCCGGGAGACAAGATTTCAGCGCTGACGACATCAACTATGGTATAACAACTGAAAACATTGATGTAGAAACGACGGATTACAACGAAGATGGGACAAACAGCTACGATAAAATCACCGAATCTATACCTCATGATTATGAGAGTAGGGAAAATACTGCAGAAATATACTCAAAACTTGGCTATTTCACGAATAATTATTTACCCGGACATAAGAATAATCTGAAACAGCCTTCTAATGATGGAAGTCAGCCTAAAGACCTCGATAACAAATTGAAATATATTGAAGCTGTACAGAACACAAGTGACAATAACACAGTCAATTCTACCAAAGATAAACTTAGTATAGTAGACAAGACAGTCAATTCAGAAGGTAAATCGTATACATATATTGATGAGACAAATTTAAAAAGTGACAAAATGAATATTATCAAAGTTGAAACAAATCTTAACGACACCAAACAAAATCTGGAAAACAGGCAAAACTCTATCGAGAGCACACCAAATTATATTAAAAAAATCGTTGAAGATAAGCCCAATTATGAGACCAGCAAGCCTACCTACTTTAGCACAGGTTACAAAGGTTTTGCTACCGCGAATTCAGTTCTTAAAGCTAGCAGAAGAAAGTTCAGATCTAATTGTCGATGTGAAAAAATCTGGAACTGTCCTAAGCTTCAAATTTCAGTCCCGAGATGTCCTAACGAGTATTTTATGTGTTGTTTCTAATGTTATGTGGGAAAAGAACTAAAGTGTGACAAGTCTGATGAACTGTTTTAGTTAGCTGATAAAAATATTGAGAACTGTTTCTTAATTTATTTCTTAGTATAGTCTTAATAAATAATTTAATATGCACCTGAGTTTTACTTAGATTTGATCTGAAGAATTATTTAGTAATTTGCAACGTATTGACGTTCAACTGCACAGAAATTTAATAGATAAATCATTATTAGGCAGGCGGCCGGCCGTAAAAACTCTATGCCAAAACCTATACAGCTATACTGTATGGGTTTTGGCTAAAGTTTTTTTAAAACTACGGTCATACTTTGCCGACCCCACATAACGTGCGAAAACTACTGTGTATTTAATAAATACAATTATTATTTTAATTCAGAAGTTTAAATTCGTTAGCAAAATATTATTGCTCTAGCGTTTTATTGTGTAAGTGTTGGAATGTCGTAACAATAATTTTTTTTTTGTTATTTCAAGAAAGAAAAAAGGCTTTATCGCTGTGCCACTTCGCCCCGTCCTAAAATTATTTTTAAAAAATATTTGTTAAAACTTATATCGGCCGAAACACTATCCTGGCCATGTCCGAACACAGAGCGGCCTTTTAATTATTTTCTAATTATGATTTAATTATATCCTTGTACTATTATTTTACCGATATCAAAATTTTTGTGATTGATATAAATGCTAAATTTGTTGAGAGGTTTACCGCCTGTCCAATTGAATAAATAATAAAAATAAATTAGCATTTTTAGTATGTTGCCCACTGCAGGGACACAGGCCTTCTCTCCGAGAGAGGGAAGGGGTCGTAATCCACCACGCTGGCCCAGTGCGGGTTGGTGGATGTCACATGTATTCGAATTCATTACCGGTTTCCTCACGATGTTTTCCTTTATCGTTTTTGGAGCAGTGGTGATGAAACAAATTACACAAAGTAAATCGCCTGCCGGGGTTCGAACCCGCGACCTACAGTAAGTCGCGGACACTGAGCCACCGCAGAATCTCTGTCTTATTTAAAATTAATCAATATACCTTATTGTGAATGTGAAGGAGCTAAGATACTTTTTTTTCGTAAATAAGAAATCAGTATTTTTAATGATCTAAAAGCACAAAATACAACAAACTGAATGAAGAAGTTATACATAAATTCTTTATTAGGCGTTTTAAAACATATATAGAGACAGTCAATTTTATAATCTATGGATAGAGCAACATCGACTCGGATATTCTAGAATAGACACCAATGAAATATTATCTATGGTTTAAAATTCGTATACAAACACAGATACACTAAATTTAATATCATCAAGAGTATTGAATGAGATCGTACATAGGTAAGGAGTATTTCTTTAGATCTTTAGTGTTTAAACGCTTACAAATTAAAAAAAAAAAATGCGTATACCATAGACAACCAATTATATTGAAGAAGAAAAGGAAATCTGTTGAATGACTCGAACATAGACAAAAAATTTAAAACGAGCATCAAACCATACACACATTTCACTTTAAAAAAGTTGAATTAATAAACTTTACTTTGGTTACGCTTTGTGTGACTTATACGCTAACATTTAGATTTTATGAGCTTAAAATACTAAATGGTTCAAGATAACATCGAGATTTAACTTACCAGTGTACACACTGTCGAAGAATGTTTAAGAGATAGATGCCCTGATGGCCGGTTAAAGTATTTTTATTCAACTTCACAAAATGTAATTGATTATTATAGTACAGTATATCCTTATCAATTAAAACGCACTACGTTGATTCAATTAAATCATTAATCAAGCAAAATGAATCAATATGCACATAGACTACATGACACGGATTATACTATTCCTAATACCATAGATTATATACCTCCAGATACTGCGTTCCATACAAATTTAACATTCAAAAGTGATGATGGATTTTTGCCGCGAATGTAGCCTGTCGGCAATACCTCAAAATGGCGAGTAAGCTTAACGTATTTAAAAAAATATTTTCGAGTTCTTAAAAATAATATTTATTTGTAGGAGTCGTTAAACGAGGTATAATTTTTACTGTCATTTTTTTAAATTACAAACACGCCGTTTTTATATTTGTGAGGAAGGAAACGAATGACTAAGCTAGATTTTACGAAGTCGCCAATTGGCAACTTAAGGTTACTTCACTTTTGGAGCCCAGATGCCCCATCTGGAGGTATGTTAACATCTTTGCCTAATATAAAATGAAATAAATAATATAACAGTCAAGAATCATTTAGATACAAAAATTCAAATTTTCGATTCACAAATAAATATAATTATTACAAATTTCTTTGCCTTTGGCACTTTTAACCAGCTACTCACAATTAAAGCATTCAAGAAATATGCGGCTCTTACTTATGATGTCAAAGTACAGTCAACAACAAAAGTAGACGTGAAAATTCATAAAAAAATTATAGGTTAAGAGGAAAACGAGCGGCTTGTCCAAAGTTTTAGAGTTGCAATAATGTTGTAGGTGATTGAGTGAGAGAGTGTCTTGAACTCTTAATCATCACAGACGACGTCAATGGAATCAGCATAGCAAACAAGAAAAAAATTGTTAAATATATCAGTATGGATAAATTAGTCATAGTTATAAGAATTTGTGTTTCACGTCATCTACTTTTGTTCGTAACTGTACATTGCTCAAACTCGAAATTACTTAAAGTCTAAATCTTCTTAACATACAGGATAAAATGGTTATCGGTAAAGTCCTGAGCACAACGGAAAGCGTACAATCGAGCCCAAAACCAATTATCCCAAACAACTGGGGCTAGATATCCCAGATCGGATTTATAATCTAAACACTTATTAACTGTTGCCTTTTAATTAGGACTTTAAATACTAGTTTACGTACGTACATTTAGATACATGAGAGACCTAACCTAGCACACCTGTGTCGTATCCTTTAACCCATTCAATTCCTTCAATGTTGTTATACTCACAAAACACGCCAATTTTTTATGTTTTTTTTATATTTTTTTAACCATCCCTGAAATTCCGTTTACAATATCTTCTAATGTTATTCCTACACTGCTGTTCAAAAATGTTTACAAACATTTTTTACACAAACATTTGATCACACACACACTTGTTAAATTGATCTTTTAAAATTAGTGCCGTGTTAAATTTTCGTCCTAATGAAATAAGGGCATCTCTTCAAATGTTATTGTTTGTAAACATGTTGGAGCAATGGAAACATCTAACCTAACATCGGTTAGTAAATGAAATAAACATTTTCCAACAGTATGGAGCATCAAGACATACGCATTACATGCTAATAACTGGACTAGTGTAGACAGATTAGACAAAATTATTGTTTTTGATCACCAGACGATACTAAAGAAAATACAGTTCTTGTTTTTGAAACAAAACGACTTTAGTCGAAGTCAAATAGTATATAGAAAAAGTATAAATTTAGCTCATTGTCGGTTTTAAAGGAAGACATAATTCAGTCGAGCTGTCGCCGCCGGTTAGCGTCTTTGCGGCAGCGATCCTGCGTATTTAAAAATATATAAAATTGATATAAAATAAATATATAAAGGTTGGCAACTACTCAGCAACTTATATTAGGTGATTTATATTCGTCTGGTTAATGAAATGTATGGGATTTCGTTCAGCTTTGGCAACATGCTTCTTGTTGGTCAGTACTTCTTGTTTTTGTTGACATTTATTTGTTAATTTTAATACAAAAAAATATACATATCACCTTCGATTCGATTGTAAGCTGCGGCAGTTTATAATCTCACGTACCATATTATAAACTGACGGCAACTTCGAAAGTAAACATTTCATGGTATTTTGATTTTTGAAGACAGGCGTGAAGTAGAAGTACTCTGCGTATCGTCTGATGAGTGAGGTGCCGGAGGCGTAATTTCAGTTCTCTTCCCCTTCTCACCCTTTCCTCATAAGGATAGGATGGGAACGGGAAGATTAGACGGGGAGGGGTTAACGGGGAACAGGAATTATCCTTTTTCCTGTCTATGCCCTCCTCTGTCCATTAAAGGAAGGCAACGCATCTGCAACACATGTACGTGTTGCGGATGTCTATGGGTAGCGTTCACTTAACATAAGGTCATCCGCTTCGCTTGTTCGTTAGCCACCTTCTTCCATAAAAAAATTGGACATAGCTGTATTCTTATTACTGATTAATTACCTAGGTAATAGCTTATTAGATCTAGCGGCGAGCGTGGAAGTCGCGCGGCATGTAAAGCATCGTCTTGCGCCGTGCAACGTTGCAGCGCCAGGTCGGGCAGCCGCCATGACAATTGCCTACCTGGTGATAACTTATAAAATCTAGCGACAGAAGAAATGTACAGACCTCGTACTGGAAGTTGGTTGCAGGCTGTTGCTCGTAGACATCCTCGTCCACCGGCTCGCGCGGTGGCTCCGGATGCAACTGCGCCAAATCCGGTCGGCATCCTGTCTGTAATGTTTAACAGTCAGTTTTTTGTTAATATCTATTTAATTTCCAATGAAACGCAGAGCGGTAGTCAAAAATATATGCTATAAAACTTTTTTACATTATAATCTATTTACAATTTTACATCTTAAATGTTAGACCTTTTTTACATTACCAATTTATTATTTCAATGTCTAGTGTTCTATTTTTAAATGTGTTTTCTTTTTATTGTTTGTTTCTTATCGGCCAGTTCGATCTCTTCGGTAGTATACAAACAACGAACAAAGAGGTCGAATATATAAATTTCGATTAAACAATGCCATGTCAAGATATGATATAGGTGTTAGCGAATCGATTTTTTTTAAACAAAAAAGCTTGTTTTAAGTTAATTTGTAACATTTTTGTAATGAAGTAACGAGTGCTTGTACCGCAACCCCACCAGATATTGAGTCGAGATGTTACAAAAGAACAGTAAGTGCATACTCTCGCTCGCGATAACTAAGCCTATTCACTGTTCTCTTTGAATCTCATTATTTTTAATTCCATTTTATATGTGAACCAATAATGAAATCTAGTACTCGTCTCCTATTTAATTTAAAAAAAAATAATTGATTTAAAATATTACCTCATGCTCCACCAAGTCGAGAGCCAGTACGGACTTGCCGCAAAACTCGCACGGCAGCTTCACATTCATCAGTTCCTTATAACTGGCATCTTCAGCCCCAGCAACCGCTACATGCCTACCAGCTGCGTCCTCCCCGACGCCTGCCTCACTGTTATAGTCGCTGTCGTCTGAATCCGGCTCACTGTCTGCCATATTCTCAAGCGGGGGATTGCCACGGTCGTTTGCACTACTAAAAATGGATTTGCCGAAATTTTAACGCTGTTTATTTCCGTTCCGCTAGTTATTCCAAGGGCGTGGTGGCTTTGTCCGTAAATATTTAAATGTCAAAAGCTATTTAATGGTCATTTTTAAAGTGTAGGCAGAGATCATGGATTTGAATTTGGCCCGATCCTGGCACACCTCTCTCGCTTCTTCTACATTCATACATCTACGCATACATGCTCGTCGGTTATGGGTGCTCCTTATATCGCCATTTTTTAGTTAGCCACTAATTTGATCGATACAAGTTCTCCTAGGGCGTCCCCTTACCACGTCCACAAACACTGCCACTCACTTTTGCTACATAAATTTGTCTCTCTTCATTCATCCTTTCAACAAAAAAGAAACTGTTAATTTGAACGACCATAACACAAATTATTTGTCCCGACATTTATTTTGATGCAGCGGCCTATATGCCTACCCCTCTGGGCTACGAGCGTGAGCGCATATTTATTTATTTTTAAAGTGTCATAATAGGTATGAAAATGGTACTCAGGACAATTTCTACGGTAGTAATAGGGGTTAACGAACAATTTTCCGCTGTATTAAAATGTTTCTAAAGACAATTTCTACGTTGCAAAAAGTTTTTACAACTAATGTCCACGGTACAAAAATATTTTAAAGAAGTTCGCTACAAGGAGCATAGTGTATACATATTTATTTTACTTACATATTATTGTTGTTGTTATAAGGCGCTGTGACCTGAAATGAGAATATATATTTATTAGATATAGACATATATTCCACATATATATCTTCATTTACATTTAAAATTGTAAAATGATAAATGTAGTAGCAATGAACTCTAGTACAACATATAATAGAAAACAAAAACCTAAACTAATATCTATGAATAAAAGTTATTAATGAAATTTTAAAAAAAAAACAAACCTCATTCAATCCCCTCCTAAGCTCTTTCAAGGAGGATTTAATGGCGCTAAATCTATCACCCTCTGGGGGAGTCCTTCTCGATTCCTCCTCTCTCGAATGGTTTCCCAGCTGGAGCTGTTTGAATCTGTTCATAAACTCATCAGTTGTCATTGGCTTGACATTTCTGAAATCTTCCTGTTTGTTCTGGTCTGTCATTGGCACTCTTCCCACCGCAACTCTTTCTCCTTTAATGGATTAGTTAATCATAAGTTTTTTTACATACGGCATTATTACAAAAACAAATGTTTAACTTTGTTATTGTCATACAATCCTGTTATCTCACAATCTCGCTTTGTCACATTTTTAATTGTTTTTATGTTGTTCATTAGAAATGGATTTTATATTTAGCTTTAATTTAAAAAAGTTTAACAGTGGTGTGGAGCCCTCAACATAATTGTTGCACGAATGGACCGGCTCGACCGGTGAAATACCAAGACCTCGCAGAAAACAGGCGTGAAGTAGAAGTGCTTCTGCGTCTCGTCTGATGAGTGAGGCACCGGAGGCCCATTTCGCCCGCTCAGTCCTCCTCCCCTTCCCATAATAAGGCTAGGATGAGAAAGGGAAGAGGATTGGACGGGGATGGATAAGAAAAACATCCTTTTTCCTGTCTATCCCCTATGTCCATTAAAGGTAGTCAACGCATCAGCAACTCATATGCTTGTTACAGATGTCTATGGGTAGCGGTCACTTAACATCAGATGACCCGCTTGCTCGTTTGCCATTTTAACGAGCCATCAACTGTTGTACTAATAAGCCAACTTTTTTTTATGGTAGAAGATGGCAAACGAGCAAGTGGATCACCTGATGTTATGTGAGCGCTACCCATAGACATCCGCAACACATTTACTTGGTGCGGATGCGTTGCGTACCTTTAAAGGACAGAGGAGGGATAAAGAGGAAAAAGGATGTTTCCGTTTCCCCGCTTACACCCTCCCCGTCCAATCCTCTTTCCATTCTCATCCTATCCTTATGAGAAAAGGGTGGGAAGGGGAAGAGGATTGTAATTAGGCCTCCGGCCTCAAACCCCGCGCCTATTTTTTTCAATGTATTCTTCTTCCTACGTAAAAACCCTTGGACCAAAAACAAAAATATAGACTGATCAAAGTTCACAAACATTCGGAACATACCATCGAACGCTGCTGGTGTCCGTCCATTTGTGCTGGCTCTTGCTGCATTGTTTGTTGGCGATGTTGGTGTAACGGTGGTGCGTCGATTACTTGGGGCAGCATTTGAACCAACAAATGGATCAGGAATTTGGCCAACAATTGGGCCAACAGTTGGGCCACTGGAGACCGGAGTGTTAGCTGTCGAAGTGGATGGGGGGAACAGCGAGTATGTTTTGCCGCCTGGCGCTGTCTGCGACTGTGGTGTGACGTCAGGCTTGACGTCTAGTGCTTTGGCTGCCGGTGGATTCGGAGCTTTCCGCTTCTTGATAGCCCCATGCGGCAAGGGTCTTCTAAATTGATTGTATATGTTAGTGATTGAATTTTTAGAGGTTCTTTTTAATATTAAACAGTTGATATCACACAAGTTAATTTAATAGACATATTTTTACCGAAAGTTTTTTCGGCCTTGAAAACATGAAAAGCAAAAATACTTACAAATCGTTCCTGTTCACTCCCACTGCATTAACTTGGGCATTATTGTTCCTCGGCAACAAGTTCAAATTGATATTCTGTTGTCTTTGAACATTGAGGTTCGGACCTTCATTGCCCGGTGCCGGGTTAGGACCAGCACCATCTCGGGGGCTCTCATTCTGCTGGCTACGGATATTTGGATCCAATTGAAAGGGATTGCCTAACAATTCGACTATGTCTGGGAACGTTGTTACGACGTTCTCTTCTGGTTGTAAATCTAGCAAGCGCGGCAGGCGGTTTGCGGGCCTGTAGAATATAGATGGTATGACGATGTCACGTGTTGCAGCGGGTCTCTGCCGCACAGCACGCGGGATAGGATCTAAAACAAAATTGAACATAAATTACTAGCAACCCGCCCCGATGTCGCTCGGATAGCGATACTAACCCATACAAAACATACGCCGAACTATACGATTTTTTGAAGTTACATACAGAACAAAATATTTTAATAACAAGAGTAATGTCT
>JWHW01047314.1:142044-176172 GCA_000931545.1 Papilio glaucus
AATTATTCTTTGTTGCACACAGATAGAAGATCTTTCTTTGTTACATGACATTTGTCTCACTCATACGTGTCACACTGACCGTCGTCGAGGCGGATAAACGCGTGGTTGGATTCGAGATGAACCTGACGGTACTTGTGCATGACAAACTCGTCACACTGAGCGCACTTCTCGGTGCGCGTGCCGCAGTAGCCCTCGTGGAGCGGCAGATCGCGCCGGGACAGCTCCAGGTCGCACCACCTACACACAAACAACGTCAATTATCATACATGGCGGCCATTACACTTTTTATACTTTCATCGGAAATGTTGTAATTTTTTCGAAATCGTGAGATAAGGTGAAGTGAAATTATATAATATGGATAGTTAATGTTCTAAAGTAGGACTTTTTCTGAAAATATTTTAGAATTTTGACATAAAAAGTAAGGTGTAACTTTTGTTTACAAAAAATTCATCTTGATGTGGACCAAACTATATACACAGGGCCAACGATTCATGAATGTGTCTTTTAGGTTACCCAAAGAGGAAAACAGGACCCTATTACTAAGACTAGTTAACCGTGATAGTTAAGACAGTAAAATTTTTCACAGATGATGTACTTCTGTTGCCGCTATAAAAACAAATACTGAAAAACAGAATAAAATAAATATTTAAGGGGGTACCCATACCACAAACGTGACCTTTTATAGATAATGGTACGGAACCCTTCGTGCGCGAGTCCCACTCGCACTTAGCCGGCTTTTTCCTGTTTCCGTACTCATGCTCGAGGCGACCGACCCATCAGTATTTAATCATAACTTTTATTTAAAAAAATAAAAAACTTTTCGATAGTGACAACCCTGACGTTACTTACATATATAAAGGCATAAAATAGATTACCTGCATGACTGTATGGTGTGGTCGCAGGAGTCCCGTATGTGGTCCTCCATGTCGGTGCCGCATACCATCTCCCCGCATTTCTCACAAGGCACTATATAAACAAAATATAACATATAGTATATGTAATTTTTTTATTTATTTATTACTGCTGCAACTGACGCACTGACACAAATGGCTTTTGCATAATATCAGGGCTGATCTATATGTAATTAATTAGCACATAGCTGAGTAAAGGCCTTATCCATTACACATTGCAACACTTTGTAAGATCCATTTGCTATCTCTTATATTGGTCTATTTGTATACGCATTTTTTTGATTATTTTGTTTGTTTTTTTCTTTTTTTCTTAACGTATAATTTTTTAATTCGTTTATCAACTTTATAATATAATTTAGTGTGCTTTATGATTTATTATTATTGGTACTAATTTAGAAATCGTAAACTATTACAGTGAACATTACATATTGTTTAAAGAGTATAAAATCTTTTTAAAACAAACTTTACAATGTTACAAGCAATCAATTAACGTTTAATAAACTACGAAGTTCCATTACATAGTACAACAGTATTCAGTGTTATTGAAACTTTCACATAGATGGCGTTATTCTCAAAGAAATCGCTAATCCTGGTAAGGATAATGAGACAAACTATTTAAATATCAAGATGTCATCAGTCCTTGCTAAGTGTGCGAAGTTTCAAATTAATTCCACGTTTTGAAGGAGTTTAACATACATACACTCCAAGTTAATTAAAGCGCATTAAAAATCAGACAGTCGGGTGATTTCCTCATTTATCATATTACCTATGACACTGCAGGGAAGATAACGAATCTAATGACATCTCATTCTTCGAACAATTAAACGTACATACATTATGCATACCATCTTTGTTTACACCGGCGCATCAAGCTTCTAATATAGTATTACGAATAGTCTCGCAACGACGCGGCGCCGTGGTACGTCGGTAAAATCCTGACATAGTATGACAACAACTAGGCGTTAGCTGAACTACCATAAAACTACACCAGTCCTAATTATATTCTCCTATTGTATTTACACAAGATTTTAAAATAAGCGAAGAAACAACGAGGTTCCGCTCATCACATAAATGTGACAGGGGGCGATCTTGTCGCCTTGCATTGACACATCCGCGACCAACATTGGTATCTGGAATTTTTCTAAACGAATCATTAAGCGTTTATACTAAATAAGTCGGGAAACTTTACATAGAAGCCCTACATTCGAACTACACCTACGTACAAAAACAAGTCTAGGTATACAACACTGATGCGCACATTCACAAGGAATGGAATATTGATCGATGCTTAATTCGGTACGTAGCACAAAGTTCGCTCGCTGCAATCGGTATCGTCCTCCCATCCCTTCTCCTCCCCCTTCCGACGATTCCTCCCTCTTCCCCGTTTCCTCTCCCTCCCTCCCGTGCTGACCCGTCTGTTGCGCAGCGCCCTTACAAATATATACGATGCATACTATTCTGTAGAACCATAGCAACATGTATTGACGTTTTAGCGCAGGTACGGTAAATTAACATGTAGCGACACAAAGAGATATCTGCAAATAGTAATTACTATTAGCTGTTCATTGTTTTCAAATGTAACAGAAATATAAAATGTAAAGGCTATTGGACCCAATTGTTTTATGTTTGATGAAAACGTAAAGTTTGAGAACATATTTGAAGACCTTTTTACAGGGCCCTGTAAACGTTAAATATGTTTGACAAATTTTACGCTTTATTTGACGCGTTTGTCAAACCTAAACAATTGACGTCTTTGACGTGTTTGTCAAACCTAAACAATTGACGTCTTTGACGCGTTTGTCAAACCTAAACGATTGACGTGTTTGACGCGTTTGTCAAACTTTTATTCAACTAACTCTTGAGTCAAGTTAACAGCAATGTCAAATCAATCTTCTAAATAAAAAATAAAGAAGTTGATGATCATGCTACTAGTAATTCAAATGATTCGGACATTTGACAGCTAGGTAGCTAGTTTTTCAGCCTTTAAGAAAGCGAGCGTTAGACAAACGGTATCAATGGTCCGGCCACCAATTGGTGCGCCACTATGACGTCATCATAGCACTATTATTAAACGACAAAGCCACCATGAATATATCAGAATTCGAAGTTCAGTCAAGGTTATAACTCTAGAAAATTACGGGATGCTCAATGTGAAAGTTTTTCCTTGGACGTGGTGAAAAATAAATTAAAACTAGTAAGCTCAGATATCGTTTTCACCCTTTTGAAAGGGATTCATTACAAAGTACAAAATGAATTGTTGGCTGTTGTGTCTTACCACACGTTCCCACACGACGATAATTTGACGATGACGCGACGGATGTGTGAATCAACTTAAAACGGCAAATTACGAGTACAATGCACTATTATACAACACATTATGCGCACGATGCCAAACCGAATCTGTTATTGAGAGTGAGCCAATACAAAACACAACACGAGAAATGTGTTTATTGATGCAATTCCATCGACGGAAGTCAACACTTGTTCAAATGACGAGACGCCAGTCACTTCTCTAGTCACAATCAGTGGCTAGTGCAAGTGTCGGCCAGTTATTTTATGTGAGGGACTAATACAGTTGATAAATGTATAACGAAGTCCAGAAAAAAACATAAAGCGCTTCCTAACTTATAAAAATATTACAATTAATATGTAGGTACATCCTAAGTATATTACAAATGCAAATATGACTTCGTTTGTTTGTTACGTTTTAACTCCTTAATGACTCAATCGATCATGATGAAATGTTGCACACACATTGTCGGAGGTATAGAAAATAACATAGGGTACTTTTCATCCCGAAAAAGTACCCTAGGTGTAGATAAAAAATACAACAATTTTTTGTTGTTATAGGCGAAATCAAGTTACAAAAATTTACAGTGAGGAAGATAAGAAACGAATGCGTGCGAAGCCGCGGGCAACAGCTAGTTTAATAATATTTAGCGGTCAGACTTTCGTCCACCTGGAGTAGTGAGTGGATATTATAGATTTCCATGAGCACACTTCTCCACGATTTTTCTGTTTAACCATACCTCCTTGAGAAGGAGCCTGAGCACCCCACTCGTCAAATAAAACACTATCTAATGTCTACTTTACGCCAATGTGGGCCCTGGTGCAGTTGCTCCTGGACTTTACCACTGTCAAAACTGTTTCGTCTTATGCAAAGATAGTTCCATCAATCTCATCAAGTCAAAGGGATCCCACTGGTTGAGAGCGGTAGGGGACCGATCTTTATGGGCGACCAGCATTGGACGAGCGGCTTAAAGGAAAGGGGAAGGAATGATAAGTATACTTACGCAGTTTGTGCAGTTTCTCAGAGTGTTCCTCCAGTTCCGTTATTGGCACCGGCTCCTTGCACACCGGGCACATGCGGATGTTGCGCGCGCAGTGCACCGAGTGGATGGTGAAGTTCACCGCAGGAATATCGCGGTTGCTGCAACAATACTTCACTTTATAAGAAAAAAACAACTATTCATTTAGTTTGACGACAACCCAAACAAATGGATCTGTCACCGACCGATTGTCAGAGCAGACACTTTATAATTGGGCTAGGCAAATTCTAAACGGTCAGCACATTCTCAGTTGAACAAATCATTGACAATATGACGTTTCATTTTAGGTATATTGTGGATATGATAAAAATGTCGTTCGACAAAACGAAACGTTCAAATCATAAACTACATTTACATACTGTACTAAAATTAATTATTAACTTGTTCTTTTTTATTTTAACTTTATATCTAACTATATATATAAAAGGCGATATATGTATGAATGTTCCTTATACACTCCGAAACGGCTGGACCGATGTCGATGTAATTTACAGGGACTGTTCGGATTGTCCAGCGGTTGTTCCTGTGAAGTTTGGTAGCGATCGGACCAACGAGTCCTACCTGGGCGAAGCCGGGGCGAATCCCTTGTAGTGTATAAATGAAAATAGTATATAGATTTATAACCTGTTAATACACACTAAATTTCTGTGTGGGTGACATAACACAATGAACCATGTTGCTCATTTGACAAATGACACGTGTCCTAATTTCTTGACCTCTGTCAATCAACAACTTCGAACTATATTCACCAATAAGCCAGATTAAAAGGACCTAGACCTATATAATGATAAAGGTGTACATTGCAATAGTATATTTTGGTGGCTTCAACCAGAGAAGCTCGAGGAGACTCCAAATTCTGATGGGGTTTAGCGCAGATATTGTCCTAAAAATGTTGTTGCCCGATAAAGTTGATTTCATGGGCGGTCAACGAGTTTTCCGTGCTTCGTTCCCTATGAGCTGGTGCAGAGTGCTGTTGGATACCCAATGTCTTTTTTTGAACAATATTCAAGGAAGAGGTTCCACTACGTTGGTAAGGACCATAAGTGACGAAGGATAATGCCCTCGTTGAACCCTCGGAATACGTGAGCTGGCTTCTTCACTATTGTGGGTGTATACCCTATCATTTTGTTTACTCTAACTTTCTTTAATGGTAAAAAAATTTCCATCCGAAAACAAAATTTTCACGCTACTTTTTTCTCGCGTACCGCCGTAACAGTGCGCGTGATCTTTCCAGCCTAATATTTATAAACGCTCGTTCAAAAAATGTCCGGTCTCTTCACGATAGGCTCGTAGTCCATTTAACACTCTTTTTACAGTGATTCTGATTATCCCCATCTCAAGAGCTAAGATGCTGATCGCATGATGATAATGATCGCTGGTGTCCTTCAACTGTGCGAGGTCGGCCGGTCGTCTTACGATCTTCGAAGCTTGAATCTTCAGTGTATAGTTTAATAGTAGTTTTTTTTTATATTCGGAAATCGCAAATGTTCCATTTTTAAAATTAGTCGAGGAATATTTGGCCAGTATTCGCTAATTAAAAAAAAAGGTTTTCACAGAACTTATAACCGGACTAGGTATTATTGCCTTTGGTATCATAAGGTATCATCAGGAAATAAATTATTTACTTTAATTTGGGTTAAAATATTTGGTATTTGTCATGTGGCGATTGGTGGTCCTGATAATCGTAAATAAGATATAGAATCCATATAATTAGTAGTATGGAGCAGTAGTAGCTCAGTGGTATAGGCCCCGACTTACATACTGTTAGGTCGCGGGTTCTAACCCAGGCAGGCGCCTTACTTTGTGTAATTTATTTCATCACCACTGCTCCATAAAGGAAAACTTTGTGAGGAGAAACCGGCATGTCTTAAGACCATTACAATTCGCAGACATGTGATATCCACCAACCCTCACCGGGCCAGTGTGGTGGTTTATGACCCCTCCCCTCTCTCGTAAAATAGTTTTAGCTAAAATTTAAAACTATATATAATCAAAAATTGACTTCTGAGTAGTCATATTTTGGTGATAGCTTGGTTCTAAAAAATAGCAACTTAACCACAGATTGATGTGATTGAGGTGGTCCTTAACAGTAATGTAGGATTTGTTCAAACCTTTAAGGATCATCAGTCCATTCCCTAATTGTATACTTTTTGAAGCCTTTCTTTGTGTCAGGGGATTTTTTATCAATATTTTTATTTAATTTAATTTCTTTGGTACTGTAAATTATTAAAACAATTTAAAGGACATTGAAAAAGTTATGAAATATGTGCATATATCATTCGCTGCAGCAATCATTATTTTTCCAATAAAGAACACAAATTGGTAATTTTTCAATATTAATTAACATATTTTTATAATTTAACATGAAGTTTTTGCTCTTACTACCCAAATATAACAATTACAATTTACCTAAGTCATTTTTGCAAACTTTAATATTAATTAATCTGAGAAATCTAAAAAAATTGTGATATATAATATATCAATATGCGCGGTGAAGGGAATGGTGTCTCACAACATGTTGTGTGCTCAGCAGTATCTGCATACAGGGTAAAATGGCTCGGCTCACAGAGATCTCTCCTGGAGATTGCCGGCAACATGGCAGCAACCCATGGTTGGCAAGGTTTCTTTAGAGACCTAGGCCTGGTTGGAATGATTTTTTCCGCCTACACGCAAAATACATGCTAGCTGGGCAGTTGCGGAAAATAGCTCCCTACTATTATCTACAGGTAGCCATTGTGGAAAAAGCATAGCATTGATCTTCACACAGATTATAATTATTATTATCTGTATTAGTTTATAAATAATAAACCGTGGACATAATTTTCTGTTTATTAAAATATGGGATTCAGTATGGCACCCACTTGCAGCCATTTTCTATCAAGTTTAAAGAGTACATCAAGTGAAAGGCTCGTAACAATTTAAGATGGAAATCTGCAAATATTTTTTCATACTGAAAAAGTGTATTTTTAAATGTCAACAAAGACAATTAAAAAATACTTTGATAAATCCGCTCGCCTAAAACAAAATGAAGTTGAAATTTGCAGCAAAGCCGACGGCGGATTACACCACCTCGAAAAAAAAAAGATAAAGAAATTAATAAGTTTTCACAAGCACTAGTTTCTACTTATTATTTTTAATAACTGAGTATAATAAAAATGAGTATTACACAGCGTAAGTAAGGTAAACAACCCGACGAAGATCGGCAACAGATGTAAAACGCGCTCTATTATTCTAAAAATAAATCGAGAACGAACAAAGATATAAATAGGATAAATATTGACACAACATTAACCAACTGAAGTCTGTAATCCTAACTTACCAGTTTTCGCATATTTTGATGTCCTCATCCATTTTTAAACCGAGTATCTTTTTTCAAGAGATTTTTTCACGTTTACATATGTTAATAATGGATTTACACCATCATAACAAATAAATTTACACTTATATCTACATTTAATGATATATTAAAAATTACTATTCATTTTATCAAGATATTTGTTAAATTACACCATTAAATTCACTGAATTAATATAAATCTAATAAATCCTGCAATGAGTCCGTTTGACAGCTCGATACCGAGAGCCGAGAGAACGGAGAGAACCACAGACAGAACAGACACAGAATACAATTCAAATTATTCACAAGATCACAGAATGTGGCTAGCTGTAAATTCATATAACGATTTTTTAACAAAGAGTTATTGATTAAAACCTGTTTCAAATAAAGATATATACGTTTTGAAAGCACTTGATTTACTGAACTTACATTAAACTTTATTTAGTTACATTTTATTTTAAAACTATATGTCTGGCTAGGGCTGTCAGGTCCAGGATTTTTTGGGAATTCTAGTCTAGGATTTCCTTACGAAATTGGTTTTTGATAATTGTTTCCTGGTTAGACGATATTTGGTTGTGTAAAATTCTATAGGTTTGTATGAACAACCTGCACAACAGGCGTCATTCGCATTCGCAACATGCTTGTTTGAATTTTGAATAATGAGAACTTTTTCTTGTATTTATTTTTGAATTTTATTGTTAGGGTTTATTTTTGTTGATTATTTTTTTTCAGAAATAGTTATTAATTACAAATTTCCAAATGGTGATATCCCTTCCCTCTCTCGGAGAAAAGGCCCTGTGTCCCTGCAGTGGGAAAGGAACTAAAAAGGGTAAGGTAGGGTTAAGGACTCAAAAGGGTAAGGAATTAAAAACATTTTTTTTTTAAATGTGAAGAAGTTTCATGAAGCGCACGTCATGCTACTCCTAGAGGTTGGTGGATTTCAGCTAAGGGTCATGCAATATCTAATGTCACGCGACATGTGGCACATAAAACATGTCGCGTAGTGGGTAGCGTTTCCACTGCCGACATATGTCAAAAAGTTCATACAAATGTTGAAATTTGTTCGTATTTCGACGGCGATACTTTGACAGTAGTTATGAAATGATTGGCGTCCATTGATGTATAAGGTATACATAAATGGATGTTAGGACATGTTTAAATATGGTAAAAATACGGAATAATAAACTAAGCTTCGAGATAATAAATATCTAAAATATAAGTTTTCTAAATACAGTACACAATACGAATACAATACCCAATACTGTTTTGTGCGACACGTTTGATGTCAAAATGTGTACAACTTTTGAAATGACAGTGCGAACGCAGATCGATACATTCGAGACAAACGTATCGCGACAAGATATTACGCCAGTGGAAACCTACGGTCACACACACAAATTATGCGACAATGAATTTCTCATTTTTTTCCAAAAGAACAAGACGACGGAGCATGCGCTTTCATAAATGGTTTTCTTATTTGCTATTTGTACAGATGTCAATGTAACGGAAAAATATGAGGAAATGGGTTAGGCACTAATTTAAACCACCAACTATTTGCATGTAGTGAACGCCAATGTGAGGCTGTGGTGCTTATTCTTCGAGTAATGAATTTTATTATAAATATATGTAGTCAATTTTAAATTTATGGTTAAAAATAAAAAGGCCTTTAACTTTATAATATTTTACTCAATAAAATAAAAGATGAGAAGTGCGCGAACGATAAAAATAAATGTACAATGACTTATATGGACCTAAACTATATCACACAAAAGTATATCTCAGTATTAAATTATAATTAACTAAATGCAATCACAATATTTACATTTATTAGACATTTTTTTGACGTAAGCTGAGATAAATGATTAACTATTCTATTCCCAATGTGTTGAGTAACTTACAACAATCATGTTCTTCCACAATCACACGTAATGTTTCTCGCATTTTCTCTCATTTATATTTTTAAGCAAAGAATAACAAACTAGTACAAACCAGAAATTTTATTAAACATGTAACATTCACGTAAAGAAATAATTATGCATAGTGTTTAAAAAGGGTACTAAAAATTATATCGATCAGATGACTTTAGTATGTCGATGCGATATAAGGAGTACACGTTACCGTAACGTAGAATCGAGTTTCAGGATGGCGCAAAATGGAAATCCGTAATCTCTGCCAACCCCTTCTTACGTGATCGAATATTTATTTATTTAATTTACAAAAATGTATTCTTATATAAGTATGTAATATGGTGATCTTTCCTAGGATACCTTTAACTTTGAAAAATTATATCATACAATTTATTAGCTGTGATGCTGACCGCAAACAGAGAAAACTTTATCTGGAATTGTCAAATACACATTAAAATAAAACCAATTCTTTTATTATTAATCATATTTACCAGAAGACACTATACCTTGTTACACAGCAAAATGGAATTTTCCAGAAATAATACCAAAAATACTTTAATATATTCTGATACAGTTCTCGTTTGCAACTTCAATGGTTTGTCATTTGAATACCCAAAAATATACAAAAACAATATCAAACAAACAAAATCAACTAGTGACATGTAAGTTACTGCTATCATGTAATACTCCTAAATCTTAGCATAATAAAAACTTCTTAGATACAAGCTTTTTCTGCATGGATACTTTCTGATTCTATCAACTTTCTGATAAAATTCAACATGAATTGTGTAGCCTATTTTGAAGCAATCCATACACTAGATAAAATCGAATGTTATTTATAAACTCCGGTATTTTCACAACACATTAATATAAAACCACAACACGTGCTCCATATAATAATTTTATTTTGTAATTTAGAATTGTGAATTGACGCTGGAAGCTGTAACTAGTCTTTGCCTGTTTTATATGGTAACAAAATACACCTGTCAAACTGACAGTAGTTTACGTGGCAATTATTATAAACTATTTCTCATAAGAACATTCTAGAACTGCCCTCGTTGGAAGCCGAGTCCCACGCCGCGCATAGTGTGCGTGGTCGCTCTAGCCACTTCGTACTGCGCCTGCATCGCCTGGAACAGCTCCTCTTGTTTTTTGTTGGGGTCAGCCGTTGTGTCGACCTCTGGTTTTATCGTCGTTGCTGAAAAGATATTGACAGGGTTAATAATTGAAGAAATAAGTTGTCACATTTAGCCGGAAGAGCGATGACAATGTCATCTAACATATTATAAGTACATTTCAATTCTATTCTAGTGGGATAGTTGACATAAAAGATTCAATAATAGTTTAAAAGTTAAAACTTCTTTAGCCTTGTTAGATGATAATTGGTAGGGGAAAAATTCGGTTAGGTTCGCGTGAACAACATGCGTTAGCAATACGCGTCATCAACACGCTTATTTGAATATGGAACTATTTCGACAAACTACTCTTCATTTATTTTTCTTGTATTCAATTTTGAATTTTATTGTTAAAACACAATGATTTATTTATTTTGCAAATAAATAAATCAATATATATTTTAAAATTATGTATTACAAAATACATAAATGCTATATCAATTATACTATTAGTAAGGTAACCTACCTGGCTCTTTAATCCCCATCAACCTCATGAATTTGGAGACCTGCTTGCCGTCAGAGTCCTGCGCGAAGCGGGCGCCGCTCCACTTGGCCGCCTCCTCCGCCTCCGATTTCGACTTGTGTGACCACAGCAGTTTGCGTTTCTGTAATTCAAAAACATATTAGTATTGTTACACAGAAGAACTGACGCCCGGTTTCTGAGAGGCTGATCAACGGAAAAATTAGCTAGCTCGATGACAAATGTCATTTATGTTGCTAGAAGCATGATCTACTTCTTTTTAAAGAAACTGTAATTGATTTGACAGGAGTGTTAATTATTATTTGACACACCTTTTAGAAACCGAGCATGAGTATAAAGATGCATATCCCTACAGATCCATCTTGTCATGTTTGTTCAGTATAAACACCGAAAATACTGGACCGATTATGATGAAATTTGACCACTATATGTAATTTGGTCAGACTTCAAAGATAGGATAGGTTTTATCTTGATTAATAACCTAAATATTTTTATTGCAAATGAAATGTTGTAATTATTTATAATTCCCAAAGTTTCTAATAGATGGCGGTGTAAGTTTATTGACACAACGCATCAATATCTTTCGTCATCTGGGGTGTCGTTACACGTCATCCTAGTTGTTCTCCTAATTAAATAATTAGTGCTACTGCTGCGAGGGCGGGTTGCTACCTGGTCCTTCATCTTGTTACTATTAAGAGCATTAGCATTGAAGTATGCCGGCAGTCCGCTGGGCGCGGGCGCGTCCTGCGAGGCGGCTCGCAGCTGCTGCGCCGTCGCCATCGACCCGTCCGGCGTCTTGATCTGCAGACCTGTGGCAAACGAAACAAACTGTACATGTATTAAATTCATTACACTTCAATATGTAAGCCATAACCACACAACAATCCCTACATATCCTATTTATGCAATAGAAGCTGTAAAGACCCGCTTTTGCTGTTTTTTTTTTTAATTACACAATTATTAATTTGTAATCAAGATTGTTCTAGATCATTCCAGAATAATACTAACAATATCGAAAATATAATTTCAACCCCCGTATCTTTTACATCCCTACAATCAACCCCTGCAACCACCATAGTGACACAGGGATGTTGAGACTTCAACCACCCACAATCATAATTTCTCAATTATGTGTTTTGGCTAAAAAGTGAAATATAGGGATGCACTAGTCTATTTGTACATCTCTAAGACATGGTTTAAGAAATTTATACCCCATATGTTACTTGATCAGGACCTAGATAATATGTACATTTTTATTGGTTGCCCAGCAAAATCTGGGGCCACCACTGTTAAATCGTTAAACAAAATTAGGTCGCACTCTTGCGTAACTCACCGTTGGCGATTCTAAGGGTCAAGTTGGTTGGACATCAATCAAATTTGAGTGTAACATTTCTTTGTGCGTCAAATACACTTATATAGGGTATACATTTCTTAAGCCGCATCTTAGACCAATAGATTAAATTAATCCACTATAAACAATACACAGGAAACTTACCCATTTTCTCCATAACTTTCAACTTCTTATTAACTTTGTACGAAGACGGCCGGTATTCGCCCGACGGTGATGTCCGCTTCTCATTTGAGCTAAAAAAAATGGTAAACATGCATTTTTATCATCTTTCGTTTTTAAATCAGTGCAGTTCAAATTAAAAACACGTAGTCGAAATCAGCGATTTCGAAGTTAACCTTCGAATTTGACAAGTGTCAAAACAAAGGTCAGGTTTTATTTTTACTGGTATAATCGAATGTTGTGGTATAATCAAATGGTTAAACTCAATCTTTTTTAGATTGTACATTGTTCGCTCTCAAATATAGCATTTTTAATCTAAATTAACGGTTTTGGTAGTTTTCAAGTAAAAAAGCCATTCTTTTTAAAAAAATAGACTTGATGATCGATCTACAAATACAATTTGGACCATATAGAACTTCTTTTGAATGATGTGAATTGGAGTGCATGAAACGAAAAAGTGTAACAATTGTTTTTATGTTGAATGAAATAATTTATATATTTAATAAAATGGTACTTTACATCAATTGCTCTTTGTCTCTCTCCTTTCGTTTACCACTTCCGTAGTTAATAATAATAAATCAGCCTTTTGGACTAGTATGCTTCCCCATTGCAGGAACTTGACCTCTCCGAGAGGGAAGTGTCCTTAAATCATAACGCTGGCCCAATGCGTATTGGTGGATGTCACATGTGTTCGAATTTGTATGTAAAGCGCCTGCCTGGGTTCGAACCCGCGACCTACAGTATGTAGGTCGGGGCATAAGCCACTGGGCCACCATTGCTCTAAAAACGGTGAAGGACCTTCGTAGATAATTCATCACAAATTAACCAGAACACAAAGCTTCACTTCTACGGTTGTGAACCGCACACCCGATTTTTATAAAATACTGATAAATTACCTGGATATGTGTGAAGGTGGCGGATACGCCGCGCCCCGTGACCGCGACCTGCGCTCCCTGCTCCTATGACCCGATCTGATACACAAGAAAAACATATGGTATAGGGATGGCATGGAAGATAGTAATATTAACATAATTTTACAGTAGAAAAGGTTAATATTTTTAGGAGATCTTAATCACGAAGATTAGTTGAACAGCGGCAGCGCATCAGCAGTTCCTTTGTTGTTGCGAATGTTCATGGTCATCAGTGATCACTTAACATTGGGCGTAACATAAATTAAAATCAATGTATGTTTATTTGTTTGTCCTATATGCGTTCCTAAACCATTCATCAGATGCGATGTAACATTGGCAGGATGTTCTTAAGACGCTCTGCAAAGTTTTTAGCCCAAAAAATCTCAATCCAAAAACTTTTAGCACAATACTATGACATTATTTTGACATATTTAATAAGACATTGCCGAAAAATAAAATGAGGTCTATAGAAACGGAACGGAACTACCATTAATGTGCCTAAAATAAATACTAATATTAACATAAACACTGTGTAGAATTATAGCAACACTTTTTTACTTAACGTGACATTGCAACACATGCCAACAATACAGTGGAAGCAAATATACTATATATATGTACATGTTATAATGTACTACAATGTCAAAGACCATCAACTAATGTGTAGTAATAGTTTAACATCTTAAAGAAGTCTAATCTCATTCTCATCCTCTCCTCATTCTTACCCTCGAAATCTAATATTCTTTTTCACTTCTCTTATTATTATCACAGAAATTTTTAAGTTATGTTAAGTTTTTTACATTGCTGTCAAAATCATCAAGATATCAGAAGAAAGATGCCACACTATATTTTTTGAGGGAATTCGCGTTTTTAAGACATCTATATACATACAAGGGTCATGCAAAAGAAATTAGATACTCACAAGTTACAGAGTTCATTCATGATTACCATTATCTATCATTTCGAATTATTCACCGTGAACATTTATACACATTAACATATGTCTAAACCACTTGGTAAACACACTACACTCTTCCTTAGACACCATCTACAAATAGACTGACAATATAATACAGAGAACTTCATAAATTTATCATCATCGCATTCAAAACGCACCTGCGTTCCTCCGAACGTCTGCCGTGTCTCTCCTTGTCCCTGCCTCGCTCTCTTTCCCGGTCGCGTCGCTCTCTATCGACGAACCTGCAAATCACAAAGAATGTTTATTGTAATCGGTCGAAAATTACTGACCAAACTCTTATTCTGTTCTGAAGATAACAGAAAGTTATTAACAAATAAAAACATCAAGTACCACAAACAAACTACATAACAAGGAACTAATAAATTTCTAGTTAGTGTAATAAATAATAATACAAAACTACAGATCGAGGTACATTTTTTTATGGAATAAAGTGGCAAACGAGCAAGCGGATCACCTGATGTTAGGCGAGTGCTTCCCATAGACATCCGCAACAAACAAAATGCGTTGCATACCTTTAATGTACCAAGGATGGAATAGAAAGGCAAAAGGATACTCTTCCAATCCATACTCTCTACTTTCAAATTCTCTTTACGTCCCCTGGGATGGCATAGTACCAGTACCATACCATTAGTAAAATCTTCTGACACAAAGTGTGTTTAAAGATTTAATAAAAATATTAACCTTTATTGAAAAAAAAGTTACCTTGGCGACACCGCATCTCTGGCATCCTGCGATTTCCCATAGGTAATCCCTGGTGGCGGTTCACCGCCAAACGGTTTCAGATCCATCAGTGCTGGTACCTGCTATAAACAAATAGTCATATTGTATTGTACATTGACAGTACTCAATTTTAGAGAGATTCATGGCAGTCATAAGAAGTGCCGACAGAAGTGAAAACTAAACAGATTGGAATGCGCAACAATTGTTTAACAATAAATAAATAATCATGAAAAATAAACCCTTGTACTCTAACACTAAAATTCAAAATTGATTACAAGCAGAAAATAAATGAAAAAAATGTCGTCGAAACTGTTCCAAATTCAAATTAGCTTATCGCAGACGCATGTTGTTCACGCGAACCAATAAGATTTTCCCCAACCAAACATCGTCTAACGCAGCTAAATAAGTTTTCACTTCATAAATCAGACATTTTTATCATAAATTACATAATATTTGCTTGAAATCATAATTTAAGGACTTTAGAACAAATATAAAATGAAAACATACATTGTTAACAAAGAGGGAAGGCAAATGATAGCAAAATAGCTATTTATCAAATCTTTAAGTCAACATGATAGTGTGAAAGGCGATCAATGTAAAGAGGATAAAATCAATTTACCCTATTGTCACCACTCTTGTCATCCGGCCGATCTCCGAGCAGACCTCGCCGGGAGGAACTCTTCTCTTGTGAGCCGCGGCTACGGTCGCTTCTGTCAGATCTGTAACGAGAATACATATTTTATGATACTTTTTTTGGTTCATGAATTTGGTGAAACATCACAAAAATAAAGACTACAGCAACTTAATACATACAAATGCAGCTGCAACAAGCTAATGCATTGCAGATGTGTCGCCTAACTTTAATGAACAAAAGAAGATATTTAGGAGGTACAAGTATTATATAACGTATGTGTTTCCGCTGGTCCTCTTCCCCCTTCCCATCGTTTACTACAAGGATAAAAGGTGAAGGGGAAGAGGATTGGAAGGAGATGAATAGAAGGAAACATCGTTTTCCCTGTTTATCCCCTCCGCTGTCCATTAAAGGTGGCAACACATCTGCAACTCATTTGATGCCTATCGGTAGCAGTCACTAAACATCTTTAAAAAAAAACTTCTTCCTATCCATCCCTTCTTCCTTCTTTGTCAAATCCTCTTCCCTTTAAAGAGGAAGCTGACCCCGGCCCCTCACTCATCAAATGAGAAGCATAATATTTTTCCTTCATGCCTGTCTTCTGTGAGATTGTGGTATTTCACCCGTTGAGCCGGTCCATTCGTGCAACAGAAGCTGTTTTTGTGAGCTCTGTCACTGAAAAATTAAGAGACTATATAAGTACTGTTTTCAACTTACCTGTGTCTATCATCTCTACGTGGCGAGCGGCGGTCTTTGTCACGGTCGCCGCGGTCTCGGTCGGTCTTCGAACGCCCTGGAGACTCGCGTCTTCGATCTTTGCGGTCTTGATTACGATCCCTGTCGCGATCGCGATTTCGTTCCCTTTCCCGTTCTCGGCTATCATCTGATTAAAGTATAAATTTATGTATACCTAGTTTCACGACAAGATGTGATTTTTGTAAACAAAGGTTTTTACTTAAAAATTAGTAAATTGCAAAATATTTTCGAAAAACAACTTTTTCTCATATTACCTTATAACATAAGTTATCCATAATAAACGATTTCACTCCACTTTATCTCACGATTTCCGATAAAAATATAAAAACTGTAATGGCCGCCATGTATGGTAACTGACGTTTGTTTGTTTACAAAAATCAAATCTTGCAATGAAACAAGGTATAGGTACAGAGTGCATTCTCATTAAGGATTGCTGAAATCAAAAATTTTACCCTTTGTTTACAAAATTTCCATCTTGATTTGGAATAAAGTATATGCATACTCATTGGTTATGGGTTCTTTTTAAATTGCCTTGATGCAATGTTAATAATTAAGTCTATATTAGTTTGTCTTAGACGTTTGCTTACTTTTCTACCAGTTAAGTATTCGATCTTACCTGAGTTGGAGCGATCTGTGTTATCTTGACTGCCATGGTAACTGGAGCGCTTGAGTCGTTCTGGGCGCTCAGGACACCGGTGCGTGCAGGATTGCGACGGCGCGTCCTGCTCCAACTCTCCCTGGGAGTCCTGCGACAAAATAATGTTATGTGTCTTTATAAATATAATGTAAATATATACTTAGGTTTGTTTTCATATGTTATGTATTGTTTTCAAGTAATCTTATATACAAAGCATTTTTTGTGTGAAAAAAAAAAATAATAATTAAAATTTGTAATTAACAGTTCTGTTCAGCAAAGTTAAATTAATTGCATTTTCACAGTTTGATCCCAGATTAGATTGGTTACTGTATTTCTGAGTTTTTGAATTAAACAAGATTGGCGTGCATTTTCCTGTTTTAGATTTCAATAAAAATATTTTTTGACAAATGTATATTTATAATTTGTATGTTTTTTGTTTATATTTTATATCTCACATTCATACATCTCCAAATATATGATTACTACTAATAGTAATACAATAATTATTACAAATAAATATGCGCTCATGCCCGTAACCCAGAGGGGTAGTCAGAGATCTTTGATTTCCATTTGGTTGGTTATGGGTGCTTCTTATATTGCCCTTTCTTATCTGATCGATATAAGTTAGGTATAGGGTGGCCCCCACAAACATTGTCACTCACTTTTGCAACATAAATTTGTTTTGTTATTCTCACTCATTTTTCATCCTTTCAACATTCCTGAACTACCGAAGCATACCCTGCTCAATACTAGTCACAACATCCATTTTTAAGGCACACTTTTCCCTTATAATGCTATTTTTAATTCTACCATTCAATGTCACACCTAACATGCATCTCAATGGCATTTTTTCTAGTAGCATGCTTTTCCTGCCAAACCCAGCTCTCACTTCCTTACATTAAATTGGGAATAGTACAGCATTATGTATTGTCAGATGAGCTTTCATAGACACATTATGACTCCTCACTACTGAATCTATAGCCCTATTCATTTTATTTCCCGCATTCACTAGTTCAAAACTTTTAACATTTATACCATCTCTACTAACCACACTCTAAAAACACGAACTCTTCCACGTGTTCCACTTCTTCACCATTAACATTTATTTTAATTATTGTTTTACTTAGTTCTCTTTCAAACACCATTACTTTCGTCCTAAAATCTTCATACATTTACCTTTTACTGAATCATTCACTACCTTTAATATAAGTTGCAAGTCCTCCGCCGAAGACGCAAACAGGACCTAGTCATCGGCGTACAGACATTTTACAACTAGCTCACCCATTCACAATATTTTTCTTTCAAAGCTTTCAAACAATCATCCATAAAGAGATCGAACAACTGTGGGGATTATTAATTATTACAATTCACATATATTTAGTACATCATTTTAAAACATACTAAAATCTTTTAGGAGCTAGTTGTAGTTTATTATAATTTTACCAGTTAATTAACCATATATGGATTAGAAAACCACATGTTTTCAAAAATAGTTCTTTTATTAATACCTTTCCTTTTATAAATTCCTATTCCATAGATCATAGTATCTTTAACAGTTAATTAGTTGAATACAAGAACAATTTAATTGCTTCAAATCAATTAAACTACCATATTTTTTCTTAACATTTTGGTTCTAATGGCAGTTTTGTAGGACACAATTATTCGATTTATTATACAATTCAGTTGCCCAATGTAGATTTATTGAAATATACTACAACATTCAATTACTAAAGCTTATTAAGGAGAATATAGATAAATGAATATGTTGTATTCTAATACAATATTATGTCCCAGATGTAACCATTACCACAAATGACATAAGATATAGTTGCAGTGTATTCTTAAAGCTATGTACTCACGTGTACGCGTGACAAAGTTGGTCGATGCTAAGGGCGGCTCATCTTCACTCACGTCGGGGGTATTTGACTTTTGTTTTGTGTCAATTTACAAATGGGTAACATATAAAATAATAAAAGTGTTAATATCATCGTTGAAAAGAGTGCAACGAATTATTATTTATATATGTTTACTTTTATCCAATAAACAATTTTTTCTTTCAAGAATTAATCTACAAAGATTTCGTGAATAAATTATTTATCAAATACGTTAAACAAATGCCCCTGAAATTGCTATCAATTGGTGTTAAATCGGAAAAACCTAATAAAAAATTTATCAACTACAGAAGAGACAGCAGAAATAGATTTGCAAGATTTATATTTAGTATTAATGAGTGCAAACTCTTAATGGTCAATCCTAGGTTTGTGTTTAATATATATGTATATAAATATTGCCCCAATATGAAGGTATGAAGATATAAGCTAATAATTACCTCACTAAGTTCCATGTTCACATCGTCATAGTTGGTGTCGTCATCCCGTCTCCGGCTGGACTGGCTGACACCTTGACCCACCTAGAATATCAGTCTATTGTCAAGCAGAGAACAGTATTAATATCAATGAATTACACAAACATACATAGATTTTACTTATGATTAATAAATAAATATAGAAAATATATATAAAGGCTTGCCTGGTAGATAATATCATTGGCAATAAAGAGCATATGTAAGACAAACACAATATCTAAATGCAGTTGAAATTCTATTCAAATCAAAATGAATTCTCCTTTCACTAAAATTTCATATCTACAAAATTTTAGGCACTTCATCTGGATGTGGCATCACTATGGAACACCTTATATATGTTGGACCAAGCCTCATGAGTGTTACCATGTTAATAACAAATGAAATTTTATCACAAATAGTATCTAAATAAGATCTGTTTCGTATTTTAAAGATCTCGGCAATTACATTTTTTAATAACTTTTAACTAAACTTAGTTCATTTATATTGAAAATAAATGGGCATTTTTATTAATTTATACTAAATAATCAAAAACAAGAATAAAAAAATGAGTTTATTTGCATTGCAATAAGCTAATCAATACTTGGCACTAAGATCAAGGTCCTTTTAACTGTACAATTTTTTCTTCATAGGAAAAATAGTTTAAGAGGTACCAAGCTAAGTTTTTCAGACAATGGAGTAGATGACACCTAAACTCTGTCAGCTTTTCTTTTTTTCCACTGAGAAGTCACTTACAAATTTTCTCGCTTAAGGTGATATTTAAGATATGATATTAAGTTGATATATTAAATATTTAAGCCCACAAAATGTTATTGGTTGAACATGAGGCTCTTTCAGGATATTACAGGATATATACAATTATATATGACTTTTTTTTATATGGGTTGATGCTCTTAATGCTAAGTAACTGCTACCCATGGACATGTGCAACAATGCTAATAAGTTGCAAATGTATTGCCTACCTTTAATGGATGTAGGAGATAGATAGGAAAAAGGAAGCTTTTCCTATTCATCCCTTTCCTGTCCAATCCCCTTCTATCCCTGTTAGAAAAGGGGAGAGGACTAAAATAAGTACTCCGGGACCTCACTCATCAGACGAAACGCAAAATATTTCTACTTCACGCCTATGTTCTATGAGGTCGTGGTATTTCACTTACCGAGCAGGCCCATTCGAGAAACATATGATGTTGTTACGGGCTTACACCACTGTTAGTAACATAGTTTCCATAAAGGGGGATTAAAACATTTCATAAATATTACACAATTTCTTATAAAAAATCACAATCTGGCGAAACTGGTTTGAATCCCTATTTTTCTAAATGAGGCCATAACACTAAAATATTTAAATTGTTATTTCTAATTTTTATACAAGCAGTAAAAAGCAAGGCATTATTCAAGGCCAAGCGAGATTACTTACCGAACTATGGCTGCTAACACGTTCAGTTTCATTATCATCATCGCTCCCATAACCGACAAGAGAATCCATTTGAAGCAAGCTTTTGGATTCTAAGAAATGAAATATATAAGTCGAATACACTTTAGCTCGTAATTAATTTATTTCAATTTTTAGTAAAAAGACAATATGGCGGACCACGTTTCAATATTCCAGCAAAGATTATGTATGTTATGCAAATGTTTTCAAGTTTTCAACTATCAATTACAAAGATCAATTACTTTCAACCAAAGATAATGCTGCCATGCCATTACACCACACACGATAGGTAGAACCCGTTTTACCAGGTGGGTATGGCATCGCTAAAGCAGAGATTAGGCTATATGATAATTAGGGCCCACAAAATTGGCGTCCTAGAAATTAGAAGTATATAATAGTAAGGGCATTCTGTTAACACTGGCCTAATCGGCTGCTAATTTAAGTCGGCAGTTGCCGCAGTTAATAGTTGAATGTATCATGGCACCATCGTTATCAAAATATCAAAAACTTGACGTTGGCCTCGTCTCCGCAGCGGGTGTAAAAAATGGAAAAAAAGGAAGTGCTTGACAAAAAATAAATACTTCTAAGAAAAAATGGTTTCTTTTTAATATTCTGGACCATTTAGATTTTAAACAATACTAGAAATTACATAAGAATGCATACGACGCAGTTTGATTATTTACTAAATTTAATTACTGGTCATATACAAAACTAGGAAATAATAGTTACAGTATTAATAATATACAGTTAGGACACTAACTCCCTAACATTCACAAGTTACAACCGTCCTCAGTACGGACCCTAACTGTCTTAGTGAGGACTTAGGATGGTCGCGACCCGTCAATATCCAATAATTAGGGCCCTAAGTGCCTTACACCATTACATTTGTCCTTACTTACTTACTGGCCCTAACTGATAAAGTCCCCTAATTATTATATAGTGTAATCACTGCTTTCACTCTGTAGGGATGGACACGACATGACATCGATGTCACTAATTTTAGAATTAATATTTGAAAAATGTAATTTTCTAAATTTGCGCGCTTAAAAAGTGAGCATTAATAATATAATAAAATAGCAAAGCAACGCAACATAACATCAGTCTCTCTAGGTAGACCCTTATTCGATCTCACTCAATGTGTATGGCAGCATGTGCCGTCGACCAGTTCTAGTAACAATTAACTACTAAGTATATCTGTAAAGAAATTGTAAAGTTGATATACATAAACTACAAATATTGGCAACAATAAACTTTAAAATATATAATTATATATTTTAAATACTTAATGCAAGTTGAAATTTTGGCTCATCGGCAAGCCTACGATCCATTATGGCTTATTGTAAAGCTTTTGGGATACACGTCCATTACGAAGTAAAATATATTTGTCATAATATTTTTTCTCTTGATAACATGATGACAATAAGCAATACCGTTATCTAACTTGTGCAATATTGTATTATTGTAAATAAAAATGAAATCTCTTTCAAATTTTTGGTTAGAGTATCCAAACGTACAACGGTGCATAATTCTTTTCTCTTTGGACTTGAATTGAGTATTTTTAATATGGCGGAAGCATTGACCGCCGTCGGATTGTCTGAATTTTTTCTAAGTGCGGATTGAAAATTTCACGCAATTATTACATGAGTGTAATGATAAACTAAAAATTGAAAATTGTGTTTCGGTATATACTAAAAAAAATTAAATTCGCATCATTAAAACTGTTTATTCAGTATTAAAAATGGTAATGATAGTTTTTTGTTTTGATACTTTTTTACGAACTTTACTTTGTTGAACTTCGTGTTTTCAGCTGATACTGTTTGTATTTTTTTGAAATTTTAAGTTTAATAAGTGTAAAAATGTGTGCTAGCATAATGAGGTTTGAAAAAAATCTTATTTTTATGCATTTTTTTCTTTGTTTTTAAGTTTTCTAACCAAAAAAAAACTGTCATGAGCTGATGGCATTCTCACATGTGATTACCTGAATGCATTTTGACTACAATTCAGAAATGGTTGATGCTATTGAGTTGTTAATTATGCAAGCAGGGTGTGGCTGTATTGATTTTCTTAGAAGGTTCTAGGTGTAGTATTAGGATACGACCTAATAACTGCACTGAGCTTGTGTGAAGCACACTAGTGCAATGCGGTACGTGCGCTGTGGGGAATGTTTTGCCCCTTCTTGCACAATAATATTTAAACAGAATAACAATATGTAAAATATTTGATGCTAATTTGAAATTGTGGCGTCATAAGCTTTCATCTATTTATTGAAATGTATGCTGTAACATGAGAACAAAAGTTGGTGGCAATTTTTAATCTTAATATCAGTATGGTACTTTCATGGCCCATAAAATAGGATTTTAATAGATTTCTTATCAGTTATGTAATTTTACTATAAGCTTGAAATGTTGGCAGCTACTAAATTGTTATATATGTACAATGGTTTTACCCAATGTTTTTTTGTTTACCTTAAATATTCATATGTTTGAGACAAAACACATTGCTTTTCATTGCAAATGTTACAGTGTGTTTTGGTTTTTAGTCGAAGAGAGCAGCTTTTGGTGATGATGAAGACAATCCACCAACTCCATCTGATGATTCAGACTTTGATGATGATGAGGACCCTGACAACTTGGAAGTTCCAGGTATAGTAATTACAAATTATTACTTGCTTTGCTTTGAGACATATAAGTGCTATTTGTTTATCTGCAATATTGTTTATCATGTAAAAAGTGATAGTTTCAACTTTGACCTGATGAGCCATTTTGATAGTCTGTTTGGTTGTATTATATGTGACATTGTTAATTTTAGGAAAATGATAGTTATTTCTCATATAAATATTTTGGAGATTCAGTTTTAGAACAGCATAATTTTTAAATACACAAGATATCTATATATAAGTAGATAAAAGCATATAGCCTGAAAATGGTAACCAAGGAAAGATAAGAAGGGGTATAATAGGATGGAAAGGGGAAGAGACATGCTGTACTGAAGAGGTTACTGGTTACATTTTTTATGGTCCTGACACATCTCCATTAATTTGGTACCTTCAAGAGTGAATAGGCTGTTTCTAAACTAGTGCATACCATCTTTAGACCACATCGCCACTCATCGGGTGGGATTGTGGTCAAGCATTAGTTTATTCTTTATAAAAAAAAATTGTATTTTATTAAAGTCATTTATCTGTGTAACACCAAATGTTTTTATTGTGTAAGGGGGAATCAAACTCACAGCAAATTGTACAAAGTGATAATTTACTAACATATATTTTCCTTGTGTCTCAATATGCCTAAACTACAGCATGTGATGCCCAATTTTAGTCACTACTAGTTTTTTTTCTTATAGGCAAGTTCATGACAATGTCTGCTGGGTGCTCTTTTTGGTTTTGCTCTTGTCAGCATGTTCATGGTTATTCAGTAGATTGAGCAGCAGAGCATACCCACCGCACAATATCCCACCATCTTTGCCTGCTGGCTATTAATCGGGCAGGTTTGTGTACAGGAGCTGGAGTCTGATAGTATCTTCTAAATTTACAATTACTAATTTCTCTGTTATTTTTTTTATTTGTATATTTCAAACACTCACATTTTTTCATAGTTAACCCTTCTCCAATGCTTCGCAGTTTTACATTGATATTTTTCATGTCTCCTTGTGATCTTTACATACATAAACTAAATAAAAAAAAAATCATCAATTTTATTGTTGTATTAGGTGGTGGAAAGACACTTGCTGCTGCAGCTCAAATGGGAGTTAAAGTCAAAGCTTCACCAGCCCCACAGCCCATTATTATAAGACCAACCACAAATCCACTAGCAGGTAAGTTTTCTTATCTTCCCTTTCTAATTAGCAGTGAATTTCTTTACAATATTATGCTGGATTTAAATTTCTTTAATGGTGACAGTCTCTAATTGTATTGCTTTTATTTTAAAGATTGACTAAAATATATTTTTTCACATGTAGTGATGTTAATATTATTGAGGTGTCCATTTTGAAATAATATAATTATATCTTATATTTCATTTCAGCTGCGTCAGGGCTGGCGTTTGGTCAAGCGTCTAATATGAAGCCGATTAAGATCCAAGCAAGTTCTCTTACAAAACCTAGACCCATGGTTACCCTAGGTCGAGGTGTTGGTGAGTGAGTTTTGTCAGCATTTCGTAAATGTTTGACCATTTATTTACAAACTGTATTGACAATTATTGCTGCTATAAAGTTTCTATAATATCCAAATTGTTTGAAATCTGTGTGATCCATGACAGCATTTTCCTTAAAATGTCTTAAAGCTTGATGAAACCAATATAATTTTCAGTTATATGAAAAGCAGCATTAATTACATTTTCCCATACAGAATAATACGTAATAATTAAAGTACGAAAAATGTTAATTTTATAATATTTTTTAAATCATCACAGTCAAAGGTTGTTGATTGATGAATTTCTTATGTTGTATCTTATTCCATCACAGTACATCAGCTGTCACTAATGGTTCTAGTATAGTTAAACTAGTATGTTACATTGAAGCCTTTATCTAATGAAGGCAACTTTGTATAGTGCCAGCAGTTGGCCCGGTCCCCCCCTTCGCTGGCGCCGGCTCCTCGGCCGCATACAACGCCGCTTCACTACTCGCTCAGAGTGAGTAATTCTCTGGTATACCAGTTATGTATCATTAGGATTGCCAGATTTGTTTTTAAATTCTTGAGAGTTTATTGTTGTGGAAATTATACATGTGTTGTTTTGCATGTTTTTTTATGAGAATTATCTTTTGTACAATTGTTAAGATCTAAAAAAACGAGCCTGGCAAACCTTATTAGCCTCTTGATAACATTGTCTAATAGCATTTTCAATTCTGTGCATTCTTATTCTATTTGTTAGATTTCTTTGTTTACAAAATTATTTCACATCATCTTCATCTTTTTCAATTAATTCTGTAGTCTGTACTTTTGACTTATTTCAATACTATCTGCATGACTACTAATTTTCATTTTCTTCTGTAATATACAAATGAGTAGAGAAAGTGGCAATCACTCATAAAAGAAAACATCCTATATATTTGGATGTTACCTCTCACCATACTTGCTTTGGCTTTTTTGTAACTTTAACCCACAAATACTTGTTCGAATCGCAGTAGATTGATATGTGTGTTGTGTAGAAATCGGTGGGTTCCTCACCATGCACCAGCTAACAGTAGCTATGCTCTGTACCCCTGAGGTTGTTGCAATGATATTACCAAATAATAGAACTTCACTACTCAACCTAGGCCTTCTCATTGAAAAGCCATAAGACCTCTTACCTTATACCATCCTATTGTCTTCCTCAATTATGTCCGCAGCGTCGATCTATCTTGTGGGATGTGGGGTACACCTTTTATTTATGGCCGTATATTTAGCAAACATTCATAAAACTTGTATATTCATTGATGAAATGAAAATTAAATTTGGACATCCTCACATGCGGGTATTTTAACTTAAAGGTATTTTAAAATAGTTCAAATATAACCTGATAAGATAATCTGAATATTTCTACAAAAATCATTTTTATTATTTTTATCACCTTTTTTATTTTTACCATCAAATTTTCAAAATCCAATAGGTTCCCACGTTCGTTCGAGCGTGTACAAGTCTAGCATAGTGGCCTCCCTTAGTATAATGCTCGTAGTAATTTAGTACAATATTGTTTGTTGGACTCGATCAATCTTCATCATATTGTGTTTTAGTTCCACAACGATGACAATGGGCTTTAACAGTCATTTTTATGTTTATTTCGATTTCAGAAATCTTACACAGCATTTTTTTTCATATATCTACTTTGGGCATGAAGACGCAAATTTTCTTTCCTAATAGTAAAACTTTGTAGTAGAATTTTCAGCTGTTATTTAACGTCCACAAAATTTTCCATGACTGTTGTTTCAACGTGACCGACGTCACGTGCACTTAAATACGACCCGGCTTTTTGTGGCGGTGACTTTAAGGGGTTTACATTTAACAAGGAAAATTTTTCAAAGACAATTGAAACTCAACCCAAAAAAAATTGTGTTGCAACCACTGAAGCATTGCAAGTACTTTAAAAATAATTTCTAATATTTTCGTCTATTGAATGTATAAAATTTTTATGTTTGTTCATAACCACCTCCATAAACTACCACTATAATAATTTCTGCTCCCCTTATGAATTAGTGTACAACTAATATGATTGGGGATTTGCTTCTGGTTTGTAGAGCATCGCAACTTGTGATAATACTAGTTCAATGAAACTTAAGCACCAAATTTAATGCTGCGTAAGATTTCGTTTGTTTTATTTATGGGTAAGAAATCGATATTTAAACAAAAGACTTAATACTTAATACATAAGTTATCTTAGTTATATATAGATACACAAATACATATATAAGTTCGGCTGTTGTTAACAGGAACATAGTATAAGTGTCTACAGTAAATAAGCTTCAAAATTGCTTTGCTTTGTTTATTGTAAAAGCTATTCTTCTGTCTACTACTAAATATATGTTTCATATTATCTCTTACTCAATCATGCATTAAATTTAACTTGATAGTTGGTAAACTGAAAAAAACCACTAAAATTAATCTTTCGGCAAGGTCTAGGACCTTCTATACCTAGTAACTAGGAATAAGTATAGAACTCTAATTTTCAGTGGAAATGGTCGGTGCACAAGGGATGAACTCCTACCTCCTGCAAAACTTGAATCAGATTCTTGTGTCTGGGATGGTGGCGCAATACGGACAGATGCCGCCTTGGGCCCAACCCAAGCCCGGATTATGGCCTCATGACAAGGTACCATCTTGATTATTATTTAACAAGATATTTTTAAAGCTGATAATTATCCAAGTCCAAATGTAATGTAAGCTATAAAAATTTTATTATCTGTAGAATTTGATTACACTGAAGTATGGTCCTTCGAACCGGATGTAACGCTAAGTGTGACGACCGTTAGCATTATTTATTCTCTTTTAATGGATCAGGCGAAAACCTGCTAAGAAATCCATGGACCATAAAGTCTAAATCATTAAAAATCATCCACATGTTCCGTATATAGCTTATAATCATTTGATATGTATTTCAGATGCCCGGCGACGAAGAAGAAGTTGACGATGAAGAGATGGGCGTCGCTGAGACATACGCAGACTACATGCCATCAAAATGTATGCATAAAAAAACTAATAAAAAAATTATTGCCCCATTGGAAATATGAAGTTCGCTTCCTTCTTCCCGTAACTCCACTTCTGTTCTTTATCTCCCCTCTGCTCTACATAAATGGCAGGGAAATATCGACAACCAATCGGAATGTTGCCTTTGCATGTCAGTAACTATTTGCTTGTTTCCCCCATTCCATGAAAAAATGCAGATATCCAAATGAATATTACCCTTGTGATGTAGTGAAACTGGGCCGCAAGCACCCCGACCCGGTGGTGGAGACCGCGTCGCTGTCGTCCGTGGAGCCGGTAGACGTGACGTACACGCTGAGCCTGCCCGATGAGACGGTGCGCGGCGGACTGCTGTCGGCGCTGCAGCTCGAGGCTATCGTGTACGCGTCGCAGGCTCACGAGCACACACTGCCCGACGGCACGCGCGCTGGATTCCTTATCGGTAACCACTCTGCTATTATGTAATCGTCCAGATTTTGGAACTTTTAGGATGGGTTTGTGATACTTACCAAAATATACGTTTGGAAGATGCTTTTGGGGGAGAGGGTATTGTATGCACTATATCTCCAAGGACATCCTTGAGTGCGGTGATAGGGCGCCTAAGTTTATCAAATTTATTTGTAATAGTTCACACTAGCTATGGAACCAGCATCTTTGAATTCCTCTAGTGACCTTGGATATAGATTACTTGGGCTACGGGACTATTTTTTTTACGTTTAGAAAAATAAATCTAAAAACTGAGCTTCTTTTCAGTAAGGGGCTGTATCAGCCAATGATACGATTGTTGACGTATGTTTGTTACAAGGTGACGGTGCCGGCGTGGGCAAGGGTCGTACGATCGCCGGCATCATCTTCGAGAACTACCTGAAGGGCCGCAAGCGCGCCATCTGGGTGTCCGTGTCCAACGATCTCAAGTACGACGCCGAGCGTGACTTGCGCGACATCGGCGCCGGAAAGATTGAAGTGCACCCACTCAATAAGGTAATGGGACCAGCTTGAACTATTATTATATTAACTATACGTATTTAAGTATATATAGTAACTATAAGTGAAAAGGTTAATCTCCTATATATAAAAGGTGATGTTTGTATGTATGTTCTATAGACTCGGAGTTACGGTCAAATTTTTAGGAAATGTCCTGTGATGTTCGTAAGCAATCTAATCCACATAATTAGTGCTACTCGGGAGAAGCCGGGGCGAATCACTAGTTGGTCACAAAGCTTTATAATCAGAGGCTCGGTATTAAGACGCAACGTTTAAATTAAACTATACGGTCAAAGCATGTCCTGTGACACATTAATTGTACGGCTATACCCTATGTGGCTGTTGGTAACAGTGAACGTTGACTTGCATTAGTGGGTTTAGCTTGTTATTCATCATAAAATGAACAATATCCCTGGACCCCGACGGTAGCGCCATCTACAGGCTCCAATTGTGAAATAAAACTTTCTTTTTTTAACTAACGCTAATATTACCCCTATTCCAGTTTAAATACGCCAAAATCTCGTCAGCTGTGAACGGTAATGTGAAGAAGGGCGTGGTGTTCTGCACGTACTCGGCGCTGATCGGCGAGACGCAGTCCTCCAGCACCAAGTATCGCTCCCGACTCAAGCAGCTGCTGCAGTGGTGCGGCGAGGATTTCGATGGATGTGTATCCTTTGTATATAGCCATAAGACACATTTTACTTCAGCTTGCTATACTAAGTAGGAACTACCTTCAGAAAGGAGTAGATTGTACAAACGGGCTTCATAAACTAAAGTATATGTGGAGAAACATAAACTAAAGTACATAGGTATGTACTAAGAAAAAGGTTTTTCTTAAAGAAATGATGGAAAAAGGGTATGTGTAGTAAAAGGAGTAAGGTAATTTAAGTGCTAAGGTTATCTTGAGGAGCTTGTACAAGTCTATGTAGGGATAGTACGAAAATCTGTTATTTCTGCAATTTTTTTAATAAGTTATCCTGAACTATCAAACAGATTGTATTCGACGAATGTCACAAGGCTAAGAATCTCTGTCCCGTGGGGTCCGGTAAAGCGACTAAGACGGGCCTCACCGCACTAGAGTTGCAGAACAAGCTGCCCAAAGCGCGAGTTGTGTACGCCTCCGCTACGGGCGCGTCGGAGCCCCGCAACATGGCGTACATGGTGCGCCTCGGTATTTGGGGCGAAGGGACACCGTTCCCGACGTTTATGGACTTTATTAACGCCGTGGAAAAGAGGTAAGTTAACTATTGTGATTAATAATTAATTTTAATAATATTATACACAATGTAACAAGATAAAGTTAGATGAATATTAGCTGTGTAATTTGTTTGTATATATGATTTTGAAAAGAAAAAGATTCTCATCGATGTGAACATTGGTTGATTATGAGCTCAGATTCGAACCCACGACCATGTTGAGCATATTAGCAGTCCGTAATCTTAAACATTAGGCCATTGGCGCCCATAAAATTTTGAGGTGTTTACTTTTGTTAATTTATCAGACCACCCATTTAAATGCTTAAAAATAATTTTCCAGCGCAAATGAAATATACATAATACATAATCCTGATAATTATGAGAGAATAAGGCTTAAATAATAATAAAACTATTAATTATAAAAGTATAAATTATCAACAGAGGTGTGGGTGCTATGGAGATAGTGGCAATGGACATGAAGCTGCGCGGCATGTACATCGCGCGCCAGCTCTCCTTCCACGGCGTCTCCTTCAAGATCGAGGAGGTGCCCCTCTCCGACGCCTTCAAAGAGACCTACGATAAGGCTGTCGCTTTGGTGAGCATACTACGGAAAGGTTATTGTGGTTTCAATCACATTAACAATGATACTACTAGTCTAGTCTATACGTCTATATTCATGAAATGGATTATTGTGAGATAAGGCATAACAAATACTCTCATCTGTTATTTGTTAAGATATATGGACATTGATAAAATGCAAGTGGGTTGCTGATCTAAATGTGACGTCACCACTGTCAATTAAGGCGAGGATTTGTCGTTGGCGATTCTAAGGTCAACTTTATATTGATGTACAAAATAATGTCTGACTCGAGTTCGATTTGACGCTAACAAACACGACTGGTAGAATCGCCCATCATTTGGTTTTTACGATTTATCAGAGTTGGTCCAAGATTTACCCACCCACTTGTGATTTATCAATGTACATAATTTAGATCCTGATCTAATATAGCTGAGGGTATAGATTTCTTATGCCGTATCTTAGACCAATAGCAAGTCTATTGGAATAAAGGAATAGAGACGAAATGGAGATGTGGGATTCAAATATTACTATTTCTGAGCTTATTCACCAAATATTGATGAAAATACGATGGCTATTCATTATGAGGTCAGGAGATATCCGAGGAAGACCGTATGTGATGCTGTCTACGAAGAGAAAATAAATAATTGATTTGAACTTTCTTAGTGGGTGGAAGCAATGCAGCGCTTCACGGAGGCGGCAGAGCTGATTGACGCAGAGTCGCGCATGAAGAAGACGATGTGGGGACAGTTCTGGTCGGCGCACCAGAGGTTCTTCAAGTACCTATGTATTGCTGCAAAGGTATACTTTTTAAACTATATTGTCATTTGTCGTTTGTTAAGATTATATTCATTTGGTATCTTACATATTTAACGCTTGGACTAACTCCTCGGAATGTATTACGTAACAATTGTTAAGAAATCATTATTAAAAAAAATCCTTACGTCACATAGACTTGATATTAAATATTCATAGACATGCCCATGGCGCAATATTAGATGAGATGTGTGCTGAATGCTTTCCTACATAAAGTCGGGCAACGCATCAAACTTTTGTGATTGTTGTAGATATTGATAGCAAAGGTTACTTATAGAAAATATAGAACATATGTCGTTTGGTAGACAAACCAGTCTTAGTTGTATGTGTGTCTGGGTTGCAGGTGAACCACGCGGTGGTGACAGCACGCGAGGCGGTCAAGTGCGGCAAGTGCGTGGTGATCGGCTTGCAGAGCACGGGCGAGGCGCGCACGCTCGACCAGCTCGAGCGCGACGACGGCGAGCTCAGCGACTTCGTTTCTACCGCTAAGTACGTGCCGTATCCACACTACACGTTTTTTATGTGTGAGCAGGATGTGACATTATTCTAAAATGCTCCCAGAAGGTCCCAACAACCAGGCGAGTCGAGATGCTTATCCTGTACACAGCAGTGTAGTACAATCTTTTTTCTTAATTAATTTTTTCAATATTAATTCTTTTTTTTTTATAATGAACTTGCGCTTGATCACAATCCCACCTGATGTTATGTGGTCGAAATATGGTACGCACTAGTGTAGCAACAGCCTATTCACTCTTCCCTTGAAGGTATCGTTATAGTTGGACAGAAACACTGACGCAACTTGTTCTAATCGTTTGCTGTACGTACGATGAACGAAGATTCAAATCGCTTTGTTTGAACGCGCGGCATATCTACGACATAAGGAAAAAGGAGTATATAAACACTATTGAAGGAAAATCGTGTTGCTTATTAGTCTTGAGTCACTATGATATGAGATACTTTGTGATTACTACCATTTAAACTATGTCAAACATATAAGGAGAAGAAGATTTGTACCTGACAAACTTTTGTGATGTCTTTACAGGGGAGTATTCCAGACGCTGGTGGAGAAGCACTTTCCAGCGCCGGACCGGACCCGCATCAACAGACTGCTGGGGCTGGAGGCCAAGCCCACCGCCACGCCCACCGCGCCGCACACGCTCACACAAAACGGACGCAATGGCGATGATGCTAACACGTCTAAGAGGAAGCGTATGTTTTATTATAAAGTTAATCTGTCATATAATTTTAAACTTTCGTGTTTTTTTGCACCTTTTTTTGTATTAGTAGTGATCGCAGAATATCAACTGTGCCGAAATATCGGTAGCTCAAAAAGGATAATCGTGGTATGAATCCCGTTTCTTACAAACCTTATAAAATAATGGTTGTTGCTAAGCCTTGTTAGCTATTTTATACTTTGATTTGATTTGGATAACAGTAAAAGCAATCAAGAAATCAAGTATTTATTTTTCCATGCTCTTTTATTTGTAGGTCATTCTTTATTTCATAAACAAAGTCGAAAAAAAAATTCAGTTATTTTGAATTATTCGTTTTGAAATTTGTATTGGATTGCTTTATTAAAATATTAACACCGTATTCACACTCTCAAATACTTCGATATAAAACATTTGAGATCTGTTTCTCACTGAAAAAACTGACATGACGATATGTTTTGTGTGAATGTTTTCGGCAGTGTGAACCCACGGTTACACATGTATGTTGCAGTAACTCCACGGCAGCAAGCCAACGCGGCGGCGAAGCGTGCGCGCGGCGGCTCCTCCTCGGACGAGTTCATACGCGGCTCCGATGATGAGTTAGACGAGGAGTTGGGGGACGAGTCCGACGACGGCCGCCGCTCCGACTCCGACCAGAGCGACTCAAACCCGTTCAGAGCGGGCCGCGAGAGTGACAGCGATGATGGTGAGTTTAGATCATAACCTATTAGAATTTCAAAATCGTAAGAGATGGCGTTATATGACATGATTGAAATACTAAGATTTCCCAAAAAAATAAAAACTTATCTAGCAATAATTAACTTAAAAAGCAATAAACCCTACTGACCATAATACACTCCGGGGTAGAATGCTAATAGAAGTACATTAGGCTAAAGGGGAAGGGGGATCACAGTGGGATGGAACATATATACATACATAAATTGATTACCCCCCAGTCTGATGAAGAAAAAATATAGCCAGAGATATTACAAAAGATGATCAAAAAATTATTTAAAAACGAAACTGTTACATTTAAACGACCATAACACAAATTATTTGTCCCGACATTTATTTTGATGCAGCGGCAGATTTGTCTAATGAAATCGTTTAAACA
>JWHW01047314.1:176562-189794 GCA_000931545.1 Papilio glaucus
ATAGTCAACCTAGTACATCTTGAGACATGAACGTTTCTCACACTAGTTATTTAATAATACTTAGTAAAAGACCTCTTCTACACGCCAGTCTGTGAGGTCGTGGTATTTACCCGGTCGATCCGACTGATTCATGGAACACCTGTATTTGTTGCGGGACTCTACTGCTAATAGACATATATTTTGTTTTGTTAAGTTACAGCCCTCTTTTAAGTATTCCTGGTTAGTATTGTACGGGTTGAATTAGTATTTTAGTATAGTGAGGGATGCAATCTACGACACTTAACTGATTTCAGTGATTCTTTGGTTTGTTTTTGAATTTTTCAAATTGAATAAACTGAACATTGATGATTTGTGTTGTGTAGATGACGGGGCGTAAAGGGCGTGTCGTGCAGACGGAGGATGGTCAGATCCTATACGAGAGCCGATCGGAGGCGGACGTGCCGCTGGAGACGCTCAACCTGACGGAGAAGCAGCGCTTCATGGACGGCGAGAAGGACGTCGCCATCATATCCGAAGCGGCATCTAGTGGTATATCACTACAGAGCGATAGGAGGTAACTAACCGTTGCGCATTATATTAGCCAATAGACGTAAGAATTTCATTATGATTTTTTTGCGATTGCCGTTTTTAAACAAAATGTGAATCAAAATTAAAATAGATTAAACTACAAGTTATAGTTTTTTCCCTTATTTATCTAGATTGAAACAATAAGACGGCGTTTTGTTGAACATTCAATATGTTTTATGGTTAAAGCATATGTTTTAAGATATAAAAATTGTATGTCAAAATTGTAAATATAGTTATTGATAATTTTGTGCATTTAAAAGATGTAGATTTTAAAAGAAATGTTTGTTCTGTGTTAGAGCGCGAAACCAAAGGCGGAGAGTGCACATAACGCTAGAACTGCCCTGGTCTGCTGACAGGGCCATACAGCAGTTCGGTGAGTGGCGCTAGCCTTTGCACTTTTTTTTTCGCGCGTACGACGCGTTGTGTGTGATTAGGTCGCCTTACGAACGCAAGGCCGTTGTGAATTTGTATTGCCACAAACGCACAGATATAGCGCAGAGGACGCGCTCATCAAAAAACGTCGTACGCATAATAGGCTCTTGCAGACAAAGTATTACATATCTTAAATGTTTTATTTGGGAATACTCAAAAACATCTCCTACTTGTAGGCTGTACAAGTCTCATCTATTATTTAAATATTTATGTTTAAACAGACTTAACTTATTTCAAATAAATTGTAATTGCTGGAATGTTGAAAACTGAAAAAATATAGGTTTCTAACTTTAAATTGTGTGATGTTTTCCCGTCAAATTGTCATGTAAACGTCCGAATTATATTTTCATAAAGCTGAATTTGAAGACACATATATCTATTCAACATTAGTTCATCAGAACGTCCACTAATTTGTTTCGTCCGTGGTTTCGTTTCAGGTCGCACGCATCGCTCGAACCAGGTGAACGCGCCGGAGTACATCTTCCTGATCTCAGACTTGGCTGGCGAGCGGCGCTTCGCCTCCACCGTCGCCAAGCGGCTCGAGTCGCTCGGCGCGCTCACGCACGGCGACCGGCGCGCCACAGAGACGCGCGACCTCAGCCAGTTCAACATCGACAACAAGTATGGTCAGTGAAAACAGCCTAAAGTATACAATAGTGGTGCAGACATATATCAAGGTCATAGTGATACGGGTTTACGCAGCATAACTCATCGTGTGTAAATAGTGAATGTGAAGTGTAGTGAAAATAAGTGAAATCGACACTAGTCTAAAAGCGCGATAGACTATAAGAGGCATAGCTGCATAAGGGGATAAGCAAGCAATTGTAGAAAATTAGTAAAATAATAAATGTTTTATTTGAATATTTCAATGTAGTGATAACGTAAAAATAGTTCGGATCGAAAAAATAGTTACGGCGCATAGAACAACGCAAGTTGTGCATTATTCTTTCCGACAAGGTATCTGTAAGAGCACTGCTTGTAGACATCCGTTTTCTTTTTGCCGGACGTCGTACCGTGTGTTTTGGCGGATTTGCGATGGGGTATGGTTTACCGTGGGTTTCCATATAAATTTGTTGCGATACAAGCTTTTTCTCTGTTTCTCTAAAAAAAGAACTGAGATGGCTAAACGTTTTGTATGAATGTTTCCGGCAGTGTAAACCCATGGTTACAATGTGTGTACATGCACCGGATACCGGTCCGGCGATTAATTTACACTGAATGCACCGACAGTCCGTCGGTGAAAAAAACAGAAATGCAAGCGCTCTAACTCTTCTAGTTGTTGTGTATGATAACAATGTTATGTATTATAATAGTGTTATTAATACAAATAAATGCATCCAGGTCGTACCGCACTAGAGGCTGTGATGAAGGCGATTATGAAGTACGAGTCGCCGCTGGTACCGCCGCCCCGCGACTACAGCGGCGACTTCTTCCAGGACGTGGCCATCGCGCTCGTCGGTGTCGGACTCATCGTCAACAGTGAGAATGCACCCGGCGTGTTGTCATTGGATAAGGTAGTTATCATCTCAGACTTGTGCTACACTTAGTATACGAGGGCAATGCCATAAAATTATGCAATTATCAGATATAGATCATTCTAGAATAATGTAGACAAATAATAGTAACATCCCCTGTATCGTTTACACCCATACAACCATCCACGTGCAACCACCATAGTGATACATGGTGATGTTGAGGCTACAACTACCCACAATCACAATTTCTCTGTGATGTGTAGTTTTGTTAGTGACATATACAAACGCACACGTTTCTTTTGTTTTATATATAATAGATCTTACTCGGTTAAGTTTGGAAAAAAGTTCCTGATATATAATTTCTAAATTCAAAGTATTGCATCTTTACCTTTACCTTTAATTAGTCTTACAATTCATAGTTATAAGCGAAGAATATAGACACGTGTTTTAAGGCGTTGTTAAAGTTGTTCATTGTATTTTGTATGCTGTGTTCATTGTCATTTTTTTTATTTTTTAGGACTACAACAACATGTCGAAATTCCTCAATAGGATATTGGGAATGCCTGTCGAACTACAGAACAGGCTGTTCAAATACTTCACGGACACTCTAGCGGCCGTCATGGAGCAAGGTGAGAGCATATGTTTTTTTATGGCGGAAGGTGCTAAACGAGCAAGCGGGTCACTTGATGTTAAGTGACCGCCCCGCTACCCATATCCTGGCATCCACAGCCAGCAAATATGTCGCAGATGCTTTGCCTAAAGGTAGAGTATGAAAAGAGAGAAAGAAGAATATCTCCTTTTCTCTATCTATCCCCTTCCCATCCAATCCTTATTTGGATGGCCTGGGAAAGGGAAAGGACTTAAATTTTTCTTCCGGCCCCCCATTCATCAGACGAAACGCAGAAGCGTACTTCTATTTCACGCCCGTCTTATGTAAGGTTAACTAAAAATATTGTTACAATTTTGGAAATATTGTGGATAACTATACATTTAGGAGATATTCGTACAATTTAGCTCATGCAAGTAAATTTCCAGAGAATCCAGAATAGAAGAAAAAGGAATGAGAACCATTGAGAATCTTAACAAAATTTTGGATCAGGTCAATCTTGGATCACAATAATAGACAGAAAGAAGTCCAAGTAGAACATCATTTCTCCACCGATAAGAGCAAGATTGCTCTTAACTTGATTAAAATGTATATTTATGTTGCAGCAAAACGCAGCGGCCGCTTCGACCTGGGCATCTTGGACCTTGGCAGCGCGGGCGAGAGCGTGCGCCGCGTGGCCTGCGTACGCTTCCTCCGGCGGCACGCCACCGGCCGCGCGCCCGTGGACCTCATCACCGTGCAAACTGAGGTCAGCTTCCTTACTCTATCCCTCCCCCTTTCTTACTTTACGGATTAAGAAATATTGAGTATGGGATATATTTGAATTATTGCTTCGTGATAAAAACCATAGAATTAGTTTGTTATAGGTGCAGCAATCAATATGACCATTTATATATATGTATAACCAGGCAAGCTTCGTTCCTCCTTAGTATTTATTTATTGATGTTTATAAGGATTTTCTTAGAAGTAGGATTGCGTCTAGTTAGCTTTCCTTAAATAACAGATATGGACATTTTTCTAGATTTTTTCAAAATATACAATTCCGTATTACACATTATTAACATCTTTTTCATAAGCTTTATTCAGCGTTTGTAATGTAAGCTCACAAAATATGTTTAGTACGACATCACATAATCTTTTCTCCACTATAATATGCATGTATTATACATATTAACATGTCTCTTGAATCGATCTGTCGATTGATGAAAACTGCAATAAAATCCGTTTTTTTGCACGATCTAAGGTTACAGACAGCGGTAGCGACTTACATGTAATTTTTCGTAGCGTGGCATGGACTGGATGGAGGCGCTGGAGAAGGAGTCCGAGCTGTCGGGGCCCAAGGAGGGCTTCTACCTGTCGCAGGCGGCGCGCAACAACAAGCACACGGCCGTGCTCTGCGTAGCTGCGCACACGCCCAACAGGAAGGAAAGGCCCAGCAAGAAGGAGATAATGTTCCAAATATACAGGTAATGTATGACTGATTGTGAACAGGCCACTATAGTTGTCCCAAAGGAACGACGTTTAAATTATAGCACGCAATATTTCAGTATAAAATAAATTAGTATTCGAGTTTGAAAATTTGTTTATGACGTCACATTTTTAATGTACTGCCTAACGTTTTTTATTCCATTTTTGTCACAATGTAACCACACTAGGCGATCCCAACACAGACTAACAGTTCTAAAATAGATGGCGCTTTAATTAAATATTCAGTTCTAAGCCATAGATGGCGTTTTAGTTTATCGCATGCAATGTTATCTCTGACATGTTTTAAGCCCAAACAACAACAATCATTGAACTGAATATACATACATACATACATAACGACCGACGAGGACGCAGTAGTCGATACTTTGTCACATATAATTTTTAAAATCGTTATTGAATCATATCGTTAAGAGTTTGATCAACTGTTTAATAAGTTAGTACTTATATCATACACAATTTTTACCTACGTTATTGCATCTCTAATCTACATCTTTAATAGTGGTTATATGTTTTTGATATAATATCTTTCTATTTTTAGGTTTTCTTTACAATTCAAATAATATTGTTGATTTGTGTGCCCATTCCAGACCGAACACGGGTCTTCAGCTGCGGCTAGAGTCGTTAGCGGAAATCGAGAAGAAATACAAGAAGGTGACGAACGAGGAGGCTGAGGGGCCGTGGAAGGCGCAGTACGCCGCCTCGCTGCGCGTCTGCAGCCACGCCTACTGGCGCTCCGCTTGTCGGAATGCGTCCGAATGCGAGGTAGGAATATTTACATATAAATATTGCTTTCTTCTCGACCAACTTGTAGTCCATTCTCAACCGATTTATACTTAATTTTCGAACAACTTATACTCCATTCTCGACTAATTTATAGTAATTTCTCGTGCAACTTTTAGTCCATTTTTGAGTAATATATAGTCAATTCTCGACCAACTTGTAGTCCATTCGCTTATATCGTAATAACAAATCTCTGTGCAAAATTTCATGCCTCTAGGCTCAGTAGTGGGCAGTGCTTTGATATATCAGTTTTATTTTGTTCTCAGTTGTATTGTGTATGTTTGTATTTGTACGCGTACGTGTTTTTGCAGGTGGGCCTGCGCGTGCGCACGCACCACGTACTGGCGGGCTCGGTGTTGGCGGTATGGGCGCGCATGGAGGCGGCCCTAGCGGCCCGCGCCGCGCTGCACAAGATGCAGGTCGTGCGCATCAAGACCGACGACGGAAGGAAGATTGTTGGTGCGTTATTATTATACTCTGATTGACAAACAACTGGGGACACAAGCTCCTTCCCGATAATGCAACAGACGTCCATTGTGGTACACATGTATACTCCAACATCATTTTTCCTCTGAACGGTTATGCTCACAATCTTATTACTCAGTTCTTTCTGTGATCGCCCAGTTATTGAATTTCGACCATAAGTGTTTGATTTTAATTTAGTGATTTACACTAACATACGTACATTGTACGACAATATTATATAAAATATTAGCTTTCTCCGTCTCTCCTACATAGAAATCACATCGCCTCACATCGCCGTGCTTGAAATGTTCTTTAAAATATTCACAAAATTTTCTCTTACAGGTACAGTTATCCCAAAGAATTGTGTGGAGTCGCTGAAGGAGGCGCTCGCGTCTGACGCTGTGTCCGTCACCGAGCAGAAGTTCGACACGGCCGATGAGCTAAAATGAACCCTCACTCAGTCTATACAAAGACTAGACTAGCGCGCATTAAGGTTCCTCTATCTCTCTTCATTTAGCGCATAGTTCGGGATCACACGATGTGGTCCTAATGGTACTGTTGGTAATGCAGGCGACGGTCCTGTGGACTTGGTCCCGGACTTGGTCAATTACGATACAAACGTACGACTGATTTTATTTTGCCCAACCCTCCCGATTGTCAGTCAGTTGTTCAAAGTTTTTAAAAGAACTTCAGTGCTGTAAATGAAGATCGTAACTTATTTAGATGATATTTCTAGATTAAATTCTATTTATATTATTGTAATAGTTGTTCGGATGAGGGTATGCCAGGTAGCGGTCCGGTTTCGTTTCCTATGTTTTGTGATTAGTCATTTCGAAAGTGATGTATTTAAGGGAATGTGTTAAATGTGATTATTTCTTATATTTTACGCGAATTTTACACATTGACTGAAATTATTTTCTTTTAAGGATTTTATTGTAACGTCTGTTATTAGTGACCGGACGCTGGCAACATAGACATGCCTAATTATTAAAATGTTGCCAACTGCAAAAAGTTTTAATTGGTTTTTTAAACATCTCAGGTGACGATTAAAATCGTCTATTACACAGGTCACTTACAATAGATTTAATAGTCGTTTCATAATTTGTTCTGAATAAAAATGGCTATAAAACTCGATGCTTTGTAAAAATAGTTTTATTCAATGTGCTTATTGTGATAAGATCATATGCTTTTTATCTTTAAGGGTAATGGCAGTAATGAAACCTTCTGACATTATTTGATAGAGAAGATGACTTTGTAGTTTAACCTTGCAATATAATAATATATTTGGACGAGGCCAGCATAAGATTTTTGTTCACTTTTTAGTCAAACGGAACTCAAGTGTACGCTTTTTATTTTTGAAAATGATTGAAACGGTTAGCTATGTCGGTAAAACAGTCAAAAAAATTAAGACTTTTGACTATCAATTGATTTCATTAAAAAAGTGTAGATAAAACTGCTTGTACTGACAACGTGGATATACATTTGAAAAGTTGTGTATATATTCTTTATCAAATGTAAGAAATTAAATTTTAAGATTTCAGACCCTAGTCTTTAGTAATCTCTCTTAAATTTATGACACTTATTTTTTTTTTGAGGCAAAATCTTATCACGACAATGAGAATAATTTCTTCGCCTCATAAATTATTATGACCAGTCGGTTTGTTTTTATTTTATTTGAAATAAATAAAATTGACACGAATTTATAGTTTGTACAAACGTTTTAACTTAGTGTGGTGTGATTTAAGTTATCCGAAATTTCCTACGATTTTATACAATCCGTACAAATGTGCACTGTGCGTTGCAATGTTATATGCGCAGATTCCTAGGGGTGGACGATGGAGGACTCAAAATGATCGTGAGAATTATATTATACGATATATGAAATGATGAAAATGTGTATATTTAATTATAACGGCGAATGATTCGGCTATTGTATTCAGCCCATTTGATATCGCCAGTCCCTGAGGTAGAATACCCATCAGTATGGCGTTTTGTTAAATCTTGTAAAAAAATATGCACATTTTTATATTAGCGATAACATATACGTATATTCAAACAATTTTAATAACATTAGAATTTAAAAAGTAGTTTGAAATAACTTGGAACAGTCCAGCAACAACTGGCAAAAATATTTAGCCAGCGGAATTGGAGTCGAACGTAAAAAGTCTACCGCTGCGAAATCAAGACCATATTGCGTATAATGTTCTGACGCTGACGCCGATAACAGCATACCAAAACATGGAGACAGCTAACGCATTGTGTTCACCGGTCTGATAAATAAAGGCAAATAAAGACAAATAACTTGCTACTAGGCCCTGCCAACTTTGTCATTAAGGATCTAACTACCCATTTTTATACTTAATGTCAAACAAGTTTAAAGCAAGACTCGTTTAAACAGAAGAACTCAAATTGCGATCTATTCAAAACTTATTTTTATAGCTTAGTTTTTATATAACACGATAGATTCAGATTATCATTCTATTGTATACAATTGCGGGTGTGAACCTTGATGGGGAGAATTATTGGTTCGAAGAGCGACTACGATCGGACGGTACAGGTAGAAATTTATAATAAACTCGATTTATAAACATACACCGTGTTCACGCTGCCTAAAACAACGCTTCACATTAAACATGTTACCTCTCTTTCTCTCTGAAAAAACTGAGATGACAATATGGTTTATGTGAATGTTTCCGGCAGTGTGAACTCACTTTTACGTAACACTTCTCAAATTAATGTCTGTTACGTCTTTCGTGTCTGAAGACAAATAAATGTATATAAATATTGATTTTGGCTTTTTATTATCCTCGAAGTCACATTGACTGAATGTGGAACGTCCTAGGTGTTGCGAGATTACTGTGGGGTGACGGATGAATAATTGTTCCAAGTGAGATTAAAAAACGCGACACCAAAAAATTACTGGTTTAATAAAAACTAAATTTTTTAAGCTCTGTAGTTTGCTCGAAAAAACTTGCAAAAAGTTTACTAAATAGTTTGACCACAGCCATGGCGGTAAGTTTTGAAACATTACACAAATGTTGGCTTAAAGGTCTTGTTACCAGGCCATAAAATCTTTATTAAAAAATAATACACAAATGTCATTTTAAATGTCAATGTCAAATTCATTCAGTCAATTTCTCGTCTGTTAATATGGTCGTTTTATTTCTAGTCTTTTTTAATAATTTACTTGTAATTTATTAATAAATGAATTAAAAATTGTGACAAACATGACTGAAAAAGAGGTAACGATGGAGGAGTTGGAGGAAACGGTGAGAATTAATATTTTTTTCTTAAGTAAACATAGGCAGGGCTAGCGGCGCCTAATATAGGTCAACGAGCCGCTTCTATATATAAATAATTACTTTCGACTGAAACATAAAGGGCACTGAGACTACATGCATACCCATTAACGAAATCTTTTTTCGTCAGTGAGAAAAGCTTGCACTTTATTCATCTTGGGTGAATTCGGTTTCCCTTAATTTTTATTTAAGCATCAGGTTTACAATAAAAAGTACTGGTACCTCTAATTTGTACTCCAAAAAATTAAAATATCTGAGGGTGTTTTTTTTGGTGTGAAGGAATATCTGAGGATTCTTTTGGCTTCTTTTGAAAATACAGTAAAATTCTAGGTCAGGTAATTATCCTGCACGTTAATTCGGTAAATAAGATCATTTTCTATAATTGTAAAATTTATAGTGAATATTACAATAATACAAGATGACCCCATTTATTTTATATCATTATAAAATGTATTACATTCTGCCCATAGAATTTAGTTGAAAATACATAAGACATACATGTAAGAGGTTAATAAAGATGTTAGTAGAACTGTGTGTTTATAAGTGAGCCTATGTGTTTTTAAGAGTGAGAGATAACCATGCAGGTGAAGTGCACTGACCAGCAGCTGGACCTAATGGAGTGGAAGATGGACAATGTGGAAAAGCAGCTCGCCAAACCGGCAGACAACCAGGAAGTCTGTGTCATGAATTTGCTCAAATCTGTGTCCGAGGTAAGCTTATATTCAGTTTTATATAAAAATTTAACATCAATATGTGCTTATTTTAATTGTGAGCTGATTTGTGATAAGATATTGACTAAAAACCTACATTTATATCTGTATGCTGTATTTGAACTCATAGTCTGGTAAAATATGAACTTGCAACTATGCAATAATAATTCTAATATACATATGATGCCGTGATGACTGAAGTACTAGAAGATGTTAGAGGTTTTAGGGTATTCAGGTAAAGTGATTTTTATTTTTCTGACATGTGTAAAAAAGTCAGTGAAAAGTGGATAGTATGTGTAGTTTATAAGAGTTGAATTGAACAAATTGATAACATGTTTATTTTAAAAACCAATTGGTTCAGTTGTCCTCCTTTCAAACCAGAGATTATGTTTGGCTGTTAAGCACATGGTAAGATAGTGGTTAAACACATTTATTTGTGTTCAGTATGGTTTCTTATATGAATTCTAAAAGTTTTATGTTTATTTTTCAGCCCCTTGCGTTTAGGGTTGATAAAAGGTCAGAGAAATATTAATGTCAAGGTGTCATGTTGCTCACAACTGAAGGCTTTTCTTTCATAAATGAATTAACATAATAAGCAGTTTTAATCACTAAGTTTGTTATTGTTTGTGATTATTTCAATAAGAATGAAAAGCCTTAAGTTGTAGCTATCATGCTTATTGAAGTAGACAGACTGGCTTAAATGTGGTACAAAATTTAAGCCTATAAAAACCTTTTGAACAGGGCCAACAGTTCTACATGCTGCATCAGTATGGCTTCTCAATGTATGTTGCAAGGCCAATCGTGATGGGTTAAAAATCAAAAAGCCGATGGATACTTTGATGTATTTTTTTGTGTATTAAAAATATTTTTGTATTTCTTGTGTCTGTTTTGACAGCTGGGTCATGCTTTAAATATAATATATGAATGCTTAAATTTTAATTATGTTTGAATGAGATAAATGTTGCAATTACTTAAAAACCTTGTCATTTGATATTGGCGAGTACTTGATATCTGTTGAAAGTCTAATGAAAAAAAAGCTTAAGATTGAAAGTTACATTGTTTATGGACTTTTTTTAAAAAGTAATATATTTCTTTATTATTCATTGGAAATTTCTAGAACTATTACAGATTTAATACAACCATTTATTTATATTATAAATATGCATCTTTATGACCCAGCTGACCATGTATTTTAAAATGAAGATAGTTTTTTTAGCATTTTTGCAACATTGACATGGGACAATAAAATTTTATTTTTTATTTATTTAAAAAAAGCTATCTTTGTTTTATGGTTTATTATAACAGACACAATAAACTGTTGCTTCCTAAAGTTTTAGTTTGACCTATTTTTTTCTTAATCCACGTGATTCATAATATACTTCAAATGGTACTGCCATACTCATTTCATTTTATAAGAGTCGATAGTTAGGGGCAGTTTGCTTGGTCAATTTTACTGTTTGTGACCAGTTTGCTGAGAATCAATATGTAATTTTTTTGTGTTAAAAACCTGTGTTTGCGGTCGAACTGAATTACGAATGTATGAATTATTGTCTAATAAATATTCTATTTAAAAAGTTTTTATATTTTTTTTATATGTTCTTGACTATAGACAACTAATAACTATAAACAATAATTCATATATAAAAGATGTATGGTTAACAGTAGGTAGGAAAGTGAGCGTGTTTATTTTTATCAGACGATTTTATATAGGTGCGTTCAGACTATCAGCAGTTGCGACGCGAACTGATGGAGGTGCAAGCGCTGCAGCGCGAGCTGTCGACGCGGCTGCGTACTCAGCTGCGCGTCGTGCACGGCAAGTTCGCGCGCCTGCGTCAGCGCATCGCAGCTGCGTCGCCGCCGCGTTAGACCATCGTCACACGACACGTACTCGCGACGCAGCTGCGCTTCGAGCACGGCAAGTTCGCGCGCCTGCGTCAGCGCATCGCAGCTGCGTCGCCGCGGCGTTAGACCATCGTCACACGATTGTTAGCTCACGCAACTGCGCGTAATGCACAACTCGAATAATATTTCATCGTCTCTCGAACATATTTCCTGATTTTATTTGATTACGTTTATAATTTATAATAGTTTTGTTGAAATCTTTGTTTTTAAAGTTTTACAACTGTTTTACGAAAAAAATAATTTAATTTAATTTCACGAAGGTCTGTCTGCAAACTTTTTGTATATCTCCCGTTAAGTATAAAGCGGGATATATCATATGAATGCCGTTAAAATGGCTTATGAAACAACGAATACTGTAATTTAACGTGTTGTATATTTAATGTATAAAATTATAGGAGCGATCGTAATTCAATATATTATATTGTTTGATTTGGTGCCATCAATGACTTAAAGTCTTTGTGTTAAATAGAAAACGATACTCGAATATAGAATTTAGCGCCAATTTTTAGTGCCAAAAATGGAAGTTTAACTTCTGTTTTAAACGTTATTGTCGTAGATGAAATTAAATAGAATGAAATAGCACTACTGTTGAATACTATATATACTCTCCTTAGTTATTAAGGTTAACGGCCTGCGCAGATGAGAAACTTTGTTTCCCGGAGGACTAAAACCTCCGAACCGTAGAAATATGACGTTTTAAAATAAATAGTACTTTATATCAACCGCTTTATAAATCAGATAATTTAATAGCTTGTGTTCGATATGATATGGCGAATGCGCCGCACGAACGGTTCGCGAGCTGCACATTCGCCAGATCTGGACGCACCCTCACTGAACACAAGCCATTTATTTGACCGATAAATAAAACAGATATGAAAGTATTATATTTTTATTAACATCTATATACTTGACGTTTAAGAATAAAAGGACGGTTGCAAGACCTTTGAAATGCTGTGTTGACGAGTGACGTTAGTTTTGTTTATTTCGGGGACTTCCCCGTTTTTGTATAGTCCGATCTGTTAATATTTTTGGTTCCGACGTTTTCTCGTCTGCGTAGGCCTTAACACGAACATCCTGTAATAATTTTTTTAGGAATTAAAATTTATAGGATACGCACATACACGCGGATATAAAAAAATAATTAAATAAACATTAGGCAAATAATTTTCTGAACCGCTTGAAAAATTATTATTCAGCTAACAGTGTGTGTTAATTGTCTACTGTGAGTTTATTGTCGTGTAAAATTAATTATATTTTCTAGGAAAAAAGAAAAAAGTTGCTTCTAGAAACTCAAAAATACATTTTATTGGTCTTTTAACAGGTAGCTAGCTAATTTTTCCGTTGATCAGCCTTTGTGAGACTTTGGGGAGCAAGAGGTTGGCGTGGTATGGGCATGTTATACGAGGGGATGAAAAACATAGCGAAGAAAGTATTGAACGTGGATGGTTACAATCGTAGGGGAAGACCGAAGAAAGTATGGATAGATTGTCTGAAAGATGATATGTGT
>JWHW01047319.1:0-11315 GCA_000931545.1 Papilio glaucus
GGAGTGTTTTCTTTATCGAAATGCTGACCAAAGCCGGGTACTACGCTCCGGGTATGGTAATCTACCTAATGAGCCATATACTAAGTTTGGTTACTTTACGGGTTATTTCACTGTGAAGGCTACGCACTTGTGGAATAATCTACCTCGTGACATTCGAGAGTCAAAGTCGCTTGCTATTTTCAAGTCTAAGCTACATAGCCATCTTCTTAACAAAATCTCTCGCTAACTGACTATTTTCCTTATTTAAATATGTAAATAATTATATGTATGTATAATATGTAAGTTTATATCTTAGTATGTATTGTTTATGCTCAATGCTTATATGTTTATTGTAAATAATGTTTGCTCTTATTTATTCTCCCTGCTATTTATCTTTCTTTTTTTTACCTCTCCTGTCCTACAGGGTTGCCTGTAAGAGATCGCTCATAGCGATAAGGCCGCCCTTGCCCACATTTAGGTTTAATTTTAAGTTTAGTTTTAGTGAATCTAATGTATTTTATGTAATGTGAGCAATAAAGTGTTTATCTATGTATCTATCTATCTAAAGTGCTTGCGCAATAGGGATAAACTCCATATGAAGCTGAAAAGAAACCCAAACAATGAAATTCTTTAACTTACATAAATTAAAAAAAAAACTAAAAAGAGAGTATGAAAGAAATGAGTTACATAAAGCTAAAAATAATCCAAAAATGTTGTGGAAAGCAGTTAATAATATTACAAGTAGAAAACAAACAAGAAGTGAGAGGCACGGCACACAGCTCAAACTATTTCACGATCATTTAAAGGATAGGACCAAATGTGTCAAGATAGAAAACACCATAAGGAAGGAACTATCTACCTGTTACGGTATACCTCAGGGAAGTATTTTGGGACCTACCCTCTTTTTGATATACATAAATGATTTGTGTCAACTACAGATACCAAACGGTCACATAATATCATTTACAGATGACACTGCGCTTGTATTTTACGCAGATGGTTACAAAGATCTTTTTAAATACGCACAAAATGGGTTCGACTCAGTTACCCGATGGTTACTAAATAACCTTTTAACATTAAATGTTGACAAAACTAAGTATATAATATTTAAAAAGAGAGGAAGCATACGCAAACTCGCACAAACCATAACTTCACATAATTGTTTGCATTTTAGCGATACTATAAATTGTAATTGCCCAAAGCTACAACTTGTTGATACAATCAAGTACCTTGGAGTACAGTTAGATTATAAACTCAATTTTAACCACCATATAGATATGTTAACATCCAGATTGCGTAAATTGATGTACATATTCAAGAATTTGCGAAATGTAGCTAATCAACATACTATAAAAACGATATACCAAGCGCTCTGTCAATCGATGTTAACTTATTGTATAACAACCTGGGGTGGAACCTCTAAAACTTTACTTTTGAAATTGGAAAGAGCCCAACGTGCTATTCTCTAAACAGCCTATTCCCTTCCATACAGGTATCCCACTAATGACTTTTATAAGAAAAGTGGACACAAAACCGTACGGCAATCATATACATCCTCAACACAGTAATTAGAAAGCACTCAGTATTATTTTACGATCCCAGTGTACTATCCGAGAAAAGGCGCAAGTTTGCCGTGTGTCATATGAAGTCCTTCTCTGGTTTTTTGGTTTTGCACAAAAGTCTTACACCTTTCTAGGTAATCTTATTTACAATAAACTAAATAAAATTTTAAATTTATTTCCATTAACTAAAAGATTGTGTAAAACAAAGGTTTCTAAAGGTCTAGAAAATTTAGACTACAAAGAAACTGAAAATGTGTTGTATAAAAACTAAACTAACACCTGTAATTTCTACTTTTGTTTTATGTATTTTTACGCATATGCAGTCAAACACATGCAGTCAACCACATTACGCATTCACATACACACAGACACATCCATGCCGTGAGCATGCACACAAACAAACACATATTTACATTTGCTATTAACAAAAAGAGGTGTGTAAAAAGAAACAAATGTAATAATTTTGAATATTAGATTGGCACTGGATGTATATACACTTAATAATGTAGTTATGATCTGTGGGGCGAAGGCCTGGTGATCCATCACACAGGGTCATCCCTAGTTTGGACACCAGTCCCCTGCTCACTAGTAACGCTTCATAAATTTTGTGCAGAACGATTAATTGTGGGGAATTTTTTTTTCGAAAAGATTTTTTTTGATTTTTTGATTACCATCAAAGCTACCACCATCAGCACTACCATCACTATCATCACCACCACCACCACTATCACATAACCACCAAAGCTACCACCATTACCACTAACATCACCACCACCATACTACCACCATCACCACCACCACCACATCACCTCCAACGCTACCACTACAACCATCACTACCACTGACTCCAAAGAAGTTTACACTTCAATAAAGGACACAAGTAATTTTTTTTTATTATTTTACTGCTTAAAGCAACCTTCGTGATATAGCAGGTAGCGGGCGACGCTGTCGATACGGCGCCGCGTAATTTTGGTTAGAATTTCGAGGGTTTTTAACTTTTTTCGCGGAAACCTAATTATTTTGCTGAAATCAATGTAGCCTATTTGAATCTTTGCAATATAATCTATCTTTCAGTAAATCCCATCCAAATCGGTTCAGTCGTTTCGGAGATTACCCGGAATAAACAGACGGACAAAAATTGCTATTGCTATTAACTGACTTATATAACACTAATTTTCTATAAACTTTATGATTGTAAAAGCAAACAGTGCTTCGCTTTAACTTGCTGAACGTATGAACGCTGATAACCTAATTAAATGATACTGGCGAAATAGACCATTTCGTCAATGATAATCGTGACAATTTTATACATGTATGTAAGAATTTAAGCTAATACTACTTTCTGATGAAACTATGCAACATAAAGGTTTTTATCATTAATAGACCATTAGACATTGAACCTAACTTGTCATGTTAATATTATCTCGTCACGGTCGCCGATGCATTCCGGTAACGCCCATCAACTTACTCGCAGAATGCAACTATATAAGCACATTGCTGCGATGTAACAGCATCAGTGTTTGCACGATCAGTGAACAGCACAGACCGATTCCAAGATGATGAAGCTGGTGGTGTTGTCCTGCCTGTTGGCTGCCGCGAGTGCCGGCATAGTCGCTCCCCTCGCCTACACCGCACCTCTCGGTTACGGTGCGGTGTTAGCGCCGAATTACCGCGGACCCCTGTCCCTGGCCCCTGGACAGCCCGCTAACATCCTCGCAGCTGACGGCAGACCTCTCGACACACTGGACGTCAACTTGGACCGCTCCGCGCACTACACCGCTAAGGCCCTCAACGGCTTCCACCTTCTGAAGAAGCGCTCTGTTGTTGCTCCTATCGTTGCCCCCATCGCCGCCCCAGTTGTCGCTGCGCCACTCGCACGCTTCACATCTCCACTGATCAGCCACACAGTGCCCCTTACCTACGGCGCCCACATTGCGCCTCTTGGAGTCGGCCACGCAGCCATCACCCACCTTTTGTAAATCAAATAAAACGCGAGGAATTACAATACAAATAAAGGTTTAAATAAAATATAACTATATTTAAATATCATTTTAATATTTCGTTTTCATATACTTTCCCTTTCGCTATACTTTACATACACTAAACTTATTGATGAGTACATTTTTATATTTCATCATCAATCATCAGATTTTAAACACAGGAGAAAAGTTTGGCATTGAAATAATTTTACGGATTTTGTCGCATAATTAATTCCTATCTATTAATTTTAATATTATAAATGCGAAAGTAACTCTGTCTCTTTGTTACACTTTCACGACTAAAATACTAAACCGATTTAAATTAAATTTGGTACAGAGGTATTCTGGAATCTGAGAAAGGTACTTTTTATTGTGAAAAAGGGTTGAATAGGGGATGAAAGAATGGCGCGGAGGCCCTGGCAGTCGAAGCTGGGGCCATTTTTTTTTATTTATTTATTATTAAAGATACACATGGTTAACAGAATCAATTCGTCACCAAACTGCATTACATAACATTAATTTACTTATCCTACTTACATCTAATAAATATACTATTCTAATTCTAATACACACATTTCCTATTACTTCTCATAAATTTAGTTTAAAATCTATAAAGGAACCTACAAATAGTGAATACAATAGTTTTAGGTAAGTTATACTTTTCATGTTAATGTGGGGAATGCCACGGTGAAACTCCTAAGTGCGCCCGTGGCATCCGCAGAAAGCAGAGAGGACCACGGACAGGTTTTTTAGGGGGTATGCATCTCCCCTAGGGGAGGAGAGTCCCACATAACCACTCGCACTGTCCTCAAGGTGCAGTGGTATGCGTAATGCATTTTCCCTGTCGAAAAAAAAAGGGAGCGGGGGGATGGAAGTCTGTATGGAAGTTTCGTGATTTTTGAAGCTAGAACCTAGATCAGCTTAACAGTGGTAGAGGCCGCAACAACAACATCTGTTCCACGAATAGGCCGGCTCGACCGGTGAAATACCAGGACCTCACAGAAGACAGGCGTAAAGTATAAGTATTCTGCGTTTCGCCTGATGAGAGAGGTGCCGGAGGCCTAATTTCAGTCCTCTTCCGCTACCCACCCTTTCCTCATAAGGATAAGATGGGAACGGGAAGAGGATTGGACGGGGAGGGGTTAAAGGGGAAAAGGAATTATCCTTATTCCTGTCTATGCCCTCCTCTGTCCATTAAAAGTAGGCAACGCATCTGCAATACATGTGCGTGTTGCGGATGTATATGTTTAGCGTTCACTTCACATGAGGTGATCCGCACGCTCGATTGTCACTTCATTACATTAAAAAAATCTTATTTTTTAGGCTATTCATTAGATATAAATAAACATAGCATTCCAAGTTTTTTTTTAATTTACCCTCAAGGGGTAAAATAAAAATAGGGAATGAAAGTTTGTACGAAAATATGTAATGTTTATACGAATATTTCATATATTCGAGACATGAGGCAAAATATTAGAGAAATACAGAGAAGAATTAAGGTAGGTAGTGATTTTTACGGAGTCGTTACGAAATGTGAAACTTATAAAGAACGCAAGTAAGAAATTTGCCAAGAGCCGTGCCGAGGGTAGGTGGGGAAAATAATTAGCCTAAAATATTAAAAATGCTGCCCACGGTCATTACTCCACGCGGACGAAGTCGCGGGCACAGCTAGTATTAATTAAAATATTGGGAGTTTTAATATGCAACAGCTGACAACTATAGATGGGTCTACACCCATCGATTTTACAACTGTCGTGAATACAAAGACAAAAATCATCGCCAACCTCGTGACATACTAATTACGTTTAGAATAATACATACGAAATTTAGTTCTATGATCAATTTGAATCGTTATTTTCTAATCGGGATTTTTTATATGTTGAAGGGACGAACTAAAAGCACAGTATAAATATAATGGAGAATATTTATACTGTGCTAAAGGTCTATTCTAGTTCATGACAGCTAAAATTATTCGTAGTCTTCACAGGGCTGACGAAAAGAGTTGCATTGCTTAGGAAGTATGAGGTCATCTTCACTTATCCTTTTTATCACCGCTATTAATGAAGTGAAAATTTCTTTAGCCACGTTATACGATATTTGGTATGGGAAAGTTCGCGTGAACAAAATGCTCAACATGCGGCCGCAACACGCCTCAGCAAAATGCTTATTTGAAACTTTCGACAAACTTTTTTTTTATTTTTCTTGTATTCAATTTTGAATTTAATTGTTAAGATACAAAGTTTTTTAAAAATTTTACTTTTATTGAAATTTATGTTGCAAATGTGAGTGGCAGTGTTGGCCTCCCCTGGGACATCCCAGGAGAACTAACATCAATCACATTAGTGACAAACCAAAGAAAGGCGATATAAGGAGTACCCGAAACCGAGGCACTAGCATATTATTTGGATGCAGAAGAAGAGAGAGAGGTGTGCCAGGACCGCGCCAAATGAAAATCCGTAATCTCTGTCTATCCTTCTGAGTTACGGGCTTGAGCGCATATTAGATGAATGGAAGAAGGAGAATAACAGAGACATCGATATATTTCAAATTTCTCTTCTAAAAATTACCCTTACAAATTGCTGCTAATTTCAATTAGCAAAAGCTTTTTTTTACAGTCATTTTCTCTATTAAAAATAGTCTTCAAGTAGTACACTTTAAATAACGTGTTTTGTAATAATTCATAATTGGTACATATTTATAATTAATAACTATAATAAATAATCAAAATCGAAAATAAGTATTTCCCAAAAGAAAATACACCTATGTAGATAAATTTACAAACAAAAACAAAATCCAAATACAAAATATCGAAAATCGTGTGGTATTTCACCGGTCTAGCGGGCTCATTCGTTCAATAGATGTTGTTGTTGTTGGCTCTACCACCGCTTTCGAATAATGCAAAGAAATATTAATTAGTGAGGACATACTACTTTATAGCAGATGTCATTTTATTGGTCAAATCGTTCGGCTTTAAGCTTGGGCCCGTTGAATACAGATCACAATCTGCACAGCCATAGCGATGATAAGGCTAAGTAGGACATTCCTTTATTAAATAATTGTAGAAAGTTCACGTAAACTGGACAACCAAATGTACGTAAAATACTATACAAAAAATCTTAGTGAAGAGGTGCATAACAAAAAAAATATTTTTATGTAACTCTCTTTTTATTCTTAAAACTATTAAAATATTATGTACATTTCATATTTTTAACCGTGGACCAAAGGAAGTCCGTGTCCCCAACCGCCCAAACCCCACGGTGCGAGAGGTGCGGCCAAACCAAGATGTCCGGCGGCGGGAATGGCAAGCGGCGCGGGTGCTATCAGACGGGCGGCGGGGATGTCAAGGCGAGCAGAGTGAGACCACGCCGCGGCCAGGGGCGCTGCTGCCAGCAGGGATGCCGAGCGCTTCCTCAGAAGATGACCACCGGCGTGCTCCAAAGCTCTAGCGGTCAAATGCGCGGAACGGTCCAAGTTCACGCTGAGGGTGTCCAACGGTCTGCCATCAGTAGCGAGGATATTGGCAGGCTGACCCGGGGCAAGGGAGATAGGTCCGCGGTAATTGTATGCACGAAGCCCTGCTGGCGCGATAGCAACGGGTGCAGCGACAGGTGCGGCGAGGGGGCCATGTACGGCGCCGACAAGAGGAGCAGCCAGACCTAACCCGTGACCCCAGAGGCCCCACGGAGCGAGGCCGGAGGGACTCGCGGCCGTCAGGGCGAGCACGGAAGACAACACCACCAGCTTGAACATTGTGGTCTGTGTTGTTATCAGTTTATTGAGCGACTGTTGTAAAGTGCCAACAAATCATAGCTTATATACCGGTCCGTACGATAGGCGTTATCCTAGTTATCGTTCTATAGCAGAAATATGTAAATACTTGGCGTTGTAATACGAAAATTAGATTTATCATTGTTGCCATGTCCACCTTGAAAACCTTAATAAAGGTCCATTCACTTTAGTGATTCCACTGTGACCGACCAGTAAAAGTTTTATTATGGGAAAAAATAGCTATCCCAAAATAATTCATTAAAAGTAATTTAATTGTGCAGTCGAAGGTAGTGAAAATTTAATAGGAACAAAGGTCGAAAGTGAGGTCGATGAAGTCCTAAGGAATGACCTCAACTATTAGTAGGATACGTGTTCTTTGGGTGGCAAACCTTTCTAAGCAAATCATGGTATCTACACCTCACATAAAACGAGCGTGAAGCACATTTTGTTTTGCTGTCGTTCACTGAATTAGGTGACCGAAATTCCAAAAACCTTTTCATCCTCTAATCCTTTCCTTATATATACCCTGCTACAAAAGCCTGGCAATATTTATTTTGATTTAATTGTTGCGGATGTTCTTGTTCGTTTGCCGCCATTTTTTTATATGTATAGATAGTATACAAATAAAAAAGTGTAACTGGTCGCTGTCTGTACATGGAAAATAATTGAGAGAGACTATTATTGAGAGGCTTTCATAAACGCAATAAAACCTAAAACAATAATTATTAGAATTTTTTCTGTTTGTCTGTGCGTTTGTTACCGCTAATCTCAGAAACGGATTTAAGTGCGGGTTCGGTTACACTATTGAATTGTGGTAAGCCTCACTTAACATTTAGTGTTTGTTTTATCTCAATCGGTTCATAAATAAAAAAGTTATATAAATTTAACTGTGCTACGGCCATACTGTGTCGACCCCACAAACGCGGGAAAAGGGCAAGGAGATGACGACGATGTTACGGTAGTATTAAGTAGGTAATATCATTTCGTTTAAATAAAATTGCAGGGCGGGTGAAACCGCGGTGAGGTCAAGGGTTACTTTTTCTCTTCACTTGTGCTTATTATTTCACACATGCTTAGATAATTAAAGTTAGTATTGGCTATTTGTCAAATTATAGAGTAACACGTTTGTAGATAAACTATGCTCTACAAACGTTTTCCCTTCGGAATGGGTCTATTTTTGAAGTTATAGTATTAACAGAACCATTGTCAAAACGAGGAGTATGCCGTAAACTCTAAATCGTCGGATAAAGCGATGGACTTAGTAACACTCCTAGTATAAAGGTTAGTTTGAATGTTTCTTTTAAGTTCATTTTTAAAGTGGAGACTTGATATTTGGTTGAGGAAAATCTTAAAGTTCGTATGAACACCATGCTCAACATGCGTCAGCAACAAGATTTTTGAATTTGGAACAGTTTCGACGAACTTTTTTTAATTAATTTTTTAATAATTTATTGATTATATTATATTTTATTTATTAAAAAGGAGGAGGTTATCAATTCGTCGTGTATGTTTTTTTATGCTTGTTACCTTAGAACGTCGCTCCTGGTGAACCGATTTAAATAACTTTGGTTTGGCTTTTTCGAAATTTTACTTTGGTTTTTTGGCTTTCTTCTTTTATTTGTATAGGAAAGAGGAAGAGCGTGATAAGGCAAAGGCTTCCTCTTTTAGGAGGAGCTATCGCTGATGTCTTCTGTTTCTAGGACAGCGATGCAAGCATTGGCTATCTCCACCTTAGTAGCTCCGCTCTGGCTTGAGGCTTTCTTTGAACGTACTTTTATACTTACCGGACTACTATATCGTTAAATGTGTATACGTATTACTTGCCATCATACGAATGTCCTCCTCGTCACGTCACATCGCTTAGTGAGCTTCCAATACTTGATATATGTGACAATTGTAGCGACATATTTTAATTGGAGGAAAGTTAATAAAAATACTATATAATTGTTGTAAATATGTATACTGTTATTGTAATTACCAATGCTAGTACAAAACATTTTAAACTTAACATAACATGGCAGTTGTCACTTAGTTAAATGAGCAAGTAAACAGACAGAAACATAAAGAAAATTCTAAGCATGAACATAAAAGATCTCAGGAGAAAAAATGAGAAGAGGTAAAAAATATAAGGTAGAACATAAGTAAAGCTTTTAGGTAGACTCTTTACTTTTACACATATTATTATTCTTTACCCGTGAGCCAAAGGAAGTCCATAACCCAAACCACCCAAACCCCAAGGTGCAAGAGGTGCGGCTAAACCAAGATGACCAGCGACGGGGACACCAAGGGGTGCGGGAGCAATCAGACGGGAGGCGGGGATGTCAAGGCGAGCTGAATAGGACAACGGTGCGGCCAGCAGGGGAGCAGAGCGCTTCCTCAGAAGATGACCACCGGCGTGCTCTAAAGCTCTTGCCGTCAGGTGAGCAGAACGGTCCAAGTTCACGCTGAGGGTGTCCAAGGGTCTGCCATCAGTAGCCAGGATGTTGGCAGGCTGACCTGGGGCCAGAGAGATAGGTCCGCGATAGTTGTATGCACGAAGCCCTGCTGGAGCGATGGCAACGGGGGCAGCGACAGGCGCGGCGAGAGGACCATGTGCGGCGCCGATCAGAGGAGCTGCCAGACCTAAGCCGTGACCCCAGAGGCCCCACGGGGCGAGGCCGGAAGGACTCGCGGCCACTAGGGCGAGCACGGAAGACAACACCACCAGCTTGAACATTGTGGTCTGTGTTGTTATCAGTTTAGTGAACAACTGTGACTATATCCCTACAAATCATAGCTTATATACCGGTCTGCTCGGTAGGCGTTATCCTAGGTACATTGTGACGTCAGAAATAATGCAACAGGGCGTTGGCTACTAATCAATCTCAGAAAAGAAACCCTCTTATAGCCAGCGGCTCGAATACTTTGACACTCGATCGGTATCAATTTTAACTCTAATTATATGGGATTAAATACGATAACAAAGTCCATACCAACATTGTTTCCCCGTTTACCTTGGACACCTTGATAAAGGGACATTCACTTCACTGATACCAAGAAGACCTAAGCCTCACCGCAGTAACAAATTTCTAAGTGACTGTACTTAGTTTGATTTTAATTATATCTTCACATGTAATTAAACAATTAAATTAATTAAGGTGTTGAAATAAGATTTTAATTATATATTTTTTTTCAGGAGGTAAATTGCCTTACTTTTTTTAATTTATTTGTAGTGTTTAGTTTTAAAAGTAAACGTTGTGACTAGAATCGAGAAAGGTATGCTTCGGTGGTTCGGACATATTGAAAGAATAACGAAACAAGTTTGCATTGCAAAAATGCGTGGAAGTGTTGTAGGGGATGCCCTAGGACTAGGAGAACTTACACATACACTATAGTGAAAATGAAGTAACTGAATAACAAAAGTGACAAACAAAAAAGGTTAAACATCGCCTAAATCACTACCTTACTTACATATTTTATTTTACAAGCTGAGCCTAGCGATTTACCCGCCATGTGATTTACTTTAACTGACAACGTCCAGCCTAAGCTGAACCCTATTAAAATACTTGATCATATAGATCTGAGGTCGATTTACATTGGATAATTATTTCTACATACAAACTTTCATCCCCTACCTTTAAGGGATGAATTTATAAAAATCTTTTGTTAGTTCTCGCTTACGTAATAACACAAATTCTCTGTGCAAAATTTCAAGTCTCTAGGCTCAGTAGTTATGCTTGTTCCCAAGGGCCAGTTAACGAAGTTCTTAAGTGTGTTTCAAGACAATGCTATCTAAATATAAAAATCGGTCAAGTTAGAAAGCTAACCGTGTGCAGGCAGCATACACGGATAAGAATAGCAACGAAACGACCCGAGGAAGTTCCTAACGAGTAAGTTGGTACTGTGAAGCCGCCTTTTGATATTTTTTTAAATAAATATATATTCATAAAACGTCTCAGGTGATAAGTTGGGTATCAAGAGAGGCCAAAATGGTATAACTTTTTAGCCTATTAAACATTCAGAAATGTTTGATTTCAAGTATTTGAGA
>JWHW01047319.1:13920-28057 GCA_000931545.1 Papilio glaucus
GGGGGGGGGGGGCTAACGGGGAAAAGGAAATTTCCTTAATCCTGTCTGCCCTCCTCTGTCCATTAAAGGTAGGCAACGAATCTGTAACTTATTTGCTTGTTGCGGATGTCTATGGGTAGCGTTCACTTAACATCAGATGATCCGCTTGCTCGTTTGCCACCTTATTACATAAAAAAAGTATGAAACTACCCAACCGATATTTAAACAAATTCCCCTTACAAAGCTACTTTATACAAAATCTAAAGCTATATTCTTCATTATTATCGTTCAACAGGCAATGTTTTATACGTCTATCAAGTAAGAGGAGATTGACTAAAAGATGGAAGAAGTGACCTTTTTGTGACTATTCCAAAGAAGTGAAAGTTTAATAACTAAGCCGGTTAGTCAGTCGTCAATGAAGAATAGTCATTCTAAGGTTGATTTTAATTCTATTTTATACTAATGACTTTTCGTTTTCCAAATTCACACATACAAAATATTGCTGACAAAAATCTTATCCCGTATCTCAGGAAGTTATCCTTCCGTTATGGAAGGATAACTTCCTGAGATATTTTTAGAGTGATAAGCATAGCATTTCCTACATCTATGTTATTTTATCTATTATTTGTGACCAAATAATACCTAATCTTTATTGTCCTTACTGGTCCTAATAGAATGGAGCTTATAATTGCAGAATTTGTTGAGCGAATCAATTATGACTTTTATGAAGGTCGATTCAAGACATTCTCGTTGATGTTTACTAAATACTTTAAAACACTTTCAGCGGGTCGGCACCGGCCAGTACGGCAGTTATTGACGGAGGCTTTGGTTGACATAATAATTTCATGGCACTCCCCGGTACGCATACCGGTATAATCTCGTCTAAATATCTTCACTCTAGTTGTAACGCTACTCTGTTATTATACTAAAGTACTAGTTGTTTAAATTTTACACTCTGATCTAAATATTTCAGTTCATGTTTTCCGTTCCAGTTTTATCAACGTATAATTTTTCTTCTATTCATTCATCATCACAAAGATGTGTGACCTTGAACATATTATAAGTAATCCTGACATACGTAATGCCTGACTTATATATATTAAAAATATGATTTACCTAGCCAATAGTCGATTAAGGTTCGGAAAGAGGAGCAAGGATGCTTTTACTTCGCGACTGCACGAACGTTTTTCATCACTAATGAATTTTTCTTTTGTCTGGCGTCATTTCGTCACCATGTTGCTTTTGAAATCCAAAATAAAAATGTTAGAATCCAAAAACTATTAATTCGTCACTAAGCATCGCCCTTTATAAGCTGTTATCGCCCTTTATAAGCTTTAATTATATGATAATCGTTACAGATAAATAAACTTACTCAATTATGTTGACGTACAAAACTGAAACAAAGGCTTCATAATAAATTATTGAACATAAATACTTTGCGCTGCCTCACACAGAATAATTGTAACACCAGCAGAAATAAAGCATTTTCATATAAACATGTCAACGTACAATAAGGAAGTATCATATCGATTCAACTGAACCGATATATACTTGATATATTAATCTTTATTGAATTCGTGTTCTTGGAAACACGAAGTTATGGAAGCGAGGCGTTCGCGGAAAATATTTTGAGAGAATATTCTTTCTACGAAAACTTTTATTGTTTTTGATTACACGTTTCTAATATAAAAATCGTTTGGTAAAAAAACCAATACGAAAATAAATACATATGTAGGACTTTGATAAAAATTAGTTAAAATGTAACTTGGTTTGGATGGGGATTTCAAAGCAAAATGAACGTTCGAAGCGACTGATTAACGTTAAAAGTCTAGGACTTAAATTCTAATAATGATGAGGAAATGGAAATAGGCGACGTGACAAGCAAAGACAGAAGAAGTATTTTATGCTTCTGCGTTTCATTTGACGTGTGATGTGCCATATTCCCTTTACCAGTCCTCTTCCCATTCCTATCCTTTCGTAATAAAGAAAGAATGGGAAGAGGAAGAGGACTAGACGGAGGAGGGGATAGACAGGAATAATAAATAATTTTTTTCCATCTATCCCGTCCAAAAGCGGTAGTAACTTAACATTGCACTTTTGTCGCCTTCTTTATTTTTTTCCTAATTAATTTTAATTTGCAGCATGTGGACTACTTTCTGAAAATCAAAACATGATCCGAAATTTTGATACGAGCTCTAGAAGCATTTTAATTACTAGATTATTTTAACTTTTTATTAATGTAAATTGGTCACTAATTGTTATTAAACTGTTTTTATGCAGAGTATATTTCTATTTCCGCTTTCGGTCTACGAACGGGCACGTCAAGGTTAAACGGTGGTCGGCCAAAGCAAAAACACAACACAAAAACTCCGAGATAATTATAAACCGATACAATTCGATCACTAGCGATTCGATTATGGAATTAAATTACTCAAATTTATCACAAGTGATTTATACTACGAATTAACTGACAACGATATTAGGCGGAGAGCTTTTGCGAATATCTGCGAATAATATTGTTTTGAAAAAATAGATCATCTGCGTTTGAGTTTGTTACTTACTGTCGACATGAAACTCAAAGTAAATGTAAAAGTAGATGTAGATGAAAAAAGGAAATGAAATGAAAATGAAAGTAATTTATTTCAGTCCAGACAATATGCTTAATGGTATAATTATGCTATAAAACATTTCCATGGACACAGCAGGTTAGTTTACACAGTAATATTAAGGATCCTCGCACTAGGCGCAGCCTGTATCGCGAGGACCCAGCTCAGTACGATTAACAAATACATACGTTAGACGGCAACAAATTACAAAGATTTATAGTAGTGTCATTTATAAATTATCATTAGGAATTAATTTAACTTTTTAATGTGCTATTTTAAGAATTTCTTTCTTCATTTGTATTTACTAAACTTTAGAATATTTTAATACTAGAATAAGATATTTCTTGTACTGTAGGATCAAATAAATTATAAAATAGTTCACAGTTTATAAAAATAAGAAGATGATTAATATATCAGATTAAAAATAATGACGGCCATTTGTAGTTGATTAAATATAACAAGCGAACAAAAATGGAATGGAGCTTATAATTGTAGGATTTGTTGAGCGCGAGAAGTGGGCAGCTTAGTTAAACTTGTTAAAGGCGGCCGTGGATTACCTTGATCTAGTAATGTCTGTCGCGACCGCCTGCCACTTACCAAAATATCCTCTCCGAGGCATTATACTAACGTATTTATCAATTTAGTTGTCACATTTCCGTAAATATTAATAAATAACTCACATTTATCCAAAAAAAATATCTAAAAAAGAAAACATCAATTTAAATGTAAATTTTGCATGTTCTGTAAATAAACTACCTGTGACGGACACGGTTTTATTGTAATAATGCACGCAAATCAAATTTCTCTTCTTGAGTATATCAAATATTTCAAAACCCTTAACTCTTAATATTTTCTGAGAATAAATACCGTTTTAAGAAACCGATAGCTGAATAACGAATAATAACTTGGAATTGTAGGTAAATATCAAAAAATTGTTATTGGTTGCAAGTGGTAAAGTATGTCATGAAAAAAACAAAATCTCAAAAAGAGTGTCATGCAATGATATTATAATACAAACAGTAGCAGGGTTGCCATTAGTGGTCGAAAAGTGAAGATCTTTTTCTTTAGCTCTACCTGTCCTTGGTTTTACGGTCTGGAGTCATATGATTAAATTGGTACACTTGGATGTAAATTTAATAAAGTTTTGGATAGACCTATACCTACCACCTGTCTTGCAGGTGTTGGTCCCTTCATTGTTTAATCGAAAAAAACATAATTTAACTTTCTCTGAGAGATTTTTCAATCAGCTCAATGTCACGCTCAGTTCAACAGTAAACAAAGATTGATTTAAAAGTAAGTTCATAACAATATATTCTTAATAGGTCGCATAGCTATGTTAAACGAATAAAAAGAGATTGTGACATTATTAAGTACAAATTGATTTAATGTTATCGCTAAGTTACCTAATACTTCAGGATGATGAAATTCCCTCTCGCATTTCATCAGGAACGAGTATGGCCCTTTGTGCCGTGTGTATGTCCAAGGCGTTGGTTATTTCCGTTAACAATTTAGAAAGGGAAATATTAAATAATCAATGTTAAATATTTTAATAGAATGTACCTAATTAGTACAATTCTAATTAATTTTATATACAACCGTAAAGAATACTTTTTCTAATTATAAACTCAAATTCTAACTTTCATAATCATTCATAGAAGTATGTTTTTATAATGTATAAACAATTAATACTTGACCCAATCCCGCGACGTGTTGACGGTACGGACTAGGTGTGGCGTATATTTTCTTTTCGACTCTGAAGACGTAGCATAACATATATGACATGACATACTGAAGGAAGAAAGATTCCGGATTATAAAACGATTTTTGCTCAGATAATATAATCTAGATGACGAAGGGAGGAGTATCAAATTGAAATACCCAAAATGTTCTATCCCTTGAAACGACGATGATAACTTATTTACGGATTAATATTTACTTGCTAAAATAACGCTCAAATCTTTTTGTTATTCTGACCAAATTTTAATTTTAGTTCAAGCGTCATCTAGCGGTTGAGTTGTTAAACACGCAGTCACTTTGCATGACCTATGTTTTTAATCGAGAACTAGATCACAGATGGCTTTACCAGTTCTTAACTCTTTATGTGGCAGATTATAAGATAATAATAATGAAAACATGAAAAGACGTTGATCTGATATATTTGTTCAAAACTGCTTCTTAAGTAAAGACAAGGTAAAGAATAAAAATTATAATTTAATTATAAATATAGGGGACGAACGAAACTTTGTGAGAGTCAAATACTTTAAGCAAATGTATTGTGTTAGGTAAATATTTTGTAAAGAATTTGAACAACCATGTACTAATTAACACTTATAATAAAATTAAACACTAACTACATTCCGAAACAAAACAGACACATTAACAATTGGTCCAATTCTAATTTATTTAACTACAAGTGATCCAGCACACTTCGTTCCACCTTTTTTATTTTGCTATAACTCCTAAAATATTTATTTGAATACTATTGTGGAATAGACAGGGGAAGCGACTTTGTTTTATATTCCCCCGTCCAATCCTCTTCCCCTTCCTATCCTATCCTTTGTAGGAAACTATGGGAGGGGAATAGGGCTGCACTGGGCCTCCGGCACCTCACTCATCAGAAGAAACACAGAAATATACAATACTCCTACTTCATGCCTGTCGTCTGTTAGGTCGTAGTATTTCACCGGTCGAGCCGTCCCATTCCTGCAACAGATGTTGTGGTTGCGGGCTCTACCAATGTTGTACGGTACACTCCACTGTTACCACTGGGAGCCACAATTTTGTTTCGGTAAAAGCTAGTCCACAATCCTTTAATTATTTTATATAGAAATGGCAACACGCTTCACATCTCTTGACGATTGTCTTAATCTTTAAAATCGAAGTAGTCGTGTTTAAGTAGCTAAAAAAAGGGTTCATCCGAGGAATGAAACGCTGAAATTTGTAAGAAACTTTATTTTAGGATTCTAAATATAGTGTCGATCAAAATCGGATATTTTTAAACGGTTTTATTTGATTTATATTTGCAACTGTAGCTCACCACCAGATTATTCGCTACCCACAACTTCTCAGCTACGTTAGTTACCGTGTGTTTCCACTAGCACATAAACTTGTTGCAATAGAAGGTTGCTCTCTATCTTTTTCTGTGCAAAAACTAAGATGATGATATGTTCCGTGTGAATGTTTACGGCAGTGTAAACCCAGAGTTATACTGCTCGGAGACCCACACGATCTGGTCAAATTGGTTGTGATAGCAGAGATCACGAGGTTAATTATTCTGTTTCATCTCTCGGTGAAACTAATTTGATTGGACTAAGAAATGTTGCTTGACTATCAATATTTTGCAATATTTTAAGTAAAATATTACGTAACGTCCGCTGATTATAATCGCTTAAATTGTTGCATTTAAACCTTGTACATGAATATTGCAGCTTGAATTCTAATCTATGAAGCCTATTGTCTGAGCCAGATTATCAAAGTGCTTTTACAATCTAAATCAAACATCAATGATATTTTAAATCGCATTCGACCTATACTTTCTAGCCCCTATTATTAATTTATCTATTGTACAATCGATAATTTAATAGAAGATTTCGTTACCTTGTACGATGAACTAATCCACAGTCCATTAGTCTTTCATTTCTATGATTGTATATTTAAAGTTTTTGTGTATAATTTCGACCTTATGCAATATATGTATAAAGGGAAATTTTCATTAACTTACAAAAAACTAAACCAGATTCACAATTGCGACATTTCGTAATTGTAGGTCAGGACAAATAGCACTTGGTAACATTAACCGCTCTATTCAGATGCAACGTTTAATACTTTGTATTAATTGTGTAAACAATTGTACAAAGAAAGAGCAGACTCTTATCAGGAATTAAAGAATTAAAAAAGTAAAACTTTCAAGTATCAACACTTAAAACTATAAAAACCATCAATCAAAACAAAAGCCGACCATATCCTTCATCATCTCATAACAGGTTCTCGACACCCGCATCGATCCGTCATTTCAGTCATCCCCACTTTAATCATGTCACCTTTCACGCAATCTATCCATCTTTTCTAAGAATAACTGAACAAAACCAGGCCAACATAAATAGGACTTATTTTGGTCAAGTCCTACCCGCATTTGGGCGAGATTAGTATATTTAAAATGTGACAGGGAAATATTTTATTTCAAAAAGCGGTTAAACTTTATCAATTTAATCTAAAGATATGTACACACCGTCCTCGCCATTGTTACGAATTTGGTCAGTATCTATATTTAGTTCTATAAACGAGCATTTCTCTTCGCAATCACGTCCGTAACGTGCAAACGGTCATGAAACGAAACCTCCGAGACATTATCTGATGCATAAAAACAACCAGGCGTATTCCATTACGAACTAAGTGCTGTGATAAGATGTTGCATTGGCTCGCACCATTTTCGGTTAGAATTGAGATATTGCTCACAGAGCTGACATAAAGCAGAAATAAGCCTACTGTATAGAGTTGCTATTACCCCACGTAGGTTCCTTCATTTTGTAATTATATCTCAGACACATGTGCGACCTTCTCAGATGTCGTCCAAGTACGAAACGCTTGCACTCGAATTGTAGTGAAACATCAAACCATTTTCAAGAATAATTTCTTACGTAGAGAACGGCTTTAAATTATAAGTCTGTAATTTATTCAAGTAATTTGCATTGCAATTTCTGTGAGGTAAATAAAGCCTTTGGGCTTCGAGACTACACTGTTAAAAGGTAGTGTCTAATTAATCTAAGTTTAATGAATTACGGGTACGGTACGGTAAATAAAGGATTATTTTGTATTTATGTTATCGCATAATAAAAACGTTTTAAAATGTTTTATTCGTTTACATACGGTTTACAATTTTATAGTAGGATGGAGGTGTCCAGTTAAGTATAATAGTATGTTGTTAGGATACCCCCCTCTTCCATAACACGTTTTTTATATTTGTTCATTGCCCCCTACCTACTGTCTGTCAAACTACTACGTTAGAAAAGTTAATATGGTCGCGTATGGTTTAAAATAAAAAACCATTCGTTGGTCAGTCACTATTAACTTTATAATTTATGAACATATGTATGTGTTTACATTATATACCTACAAAGCCTAGCTTTAGTAAGATCACTGACCAAATTTTTACTTATCCGTATTTTTTTAGCTAATAATTGAAACACATGTAAAGTCAAGTGTTGAAACACATTCCCAAATATTGATTCATTACTGTTTTAGTAATATTCCAATAAACAATATTTTTCACATTATTTTATTTATAAAACATAATACCCATCGCGCTTTTTAGTTTACCATTCCTACGTTCGTGATCTGACGATTTCACACAGAGGTTTTCTTCTTAATTAATAAAAGCAGATACGCCAATGATTTAAGGTGTTGCGGGAAATTACAAATTTACATTACGTTACACTACATCCACTCATATCATCCTTACATCTCATTCATACAAATTGTAAGGTCACCCGTATATTATATTATGCATCAAGTTGATTCATAAAGTCCTTGTGTTGTAATTTTTAAGTAATATTTTATATTTCGTAAGCAAGAATTGATTACCATAAGGCTCAATTTCAAAGCTTTGCGAGACTTACCGTGGGAGATTCCTGTAAAATAAATACATTAAGCATCATTTTTCAAAAATCGCTGCTATACACAAGACTTAATATCATACGGAGCAATCATTATCTTCAAAGGTAAAGACACACATTCTAGTTCTCGGTGAATTATATAATGGTAACAACAAAGCGGAACATTTATTAACGCAAGTCGCACGTTATGTTTATTAAAGAAAAAAATATTAGATCTATAAAATTATAACACTAAAAATGTATCAACGATAAGTTTTAAATTATTACAAAACAGTATATAAAAGTATTTAAAAAGAGGTAATGTATTCATACACTAAATCGACCTTCACTGTAAAACAAGGACAAATGCACAAAGCACAATTATACTGAATTATATGAACCGGTATGCGGGTTTTCTCAAGCCTTGGTCTAGAAATAATTATTCAGAACCTTCTAAACACATATTTATAACATTAACCAACCTCGCCATTGTGTTATTTTATGACGAAAAAATTTTTTTGACTCTAATTAATATTTTAAAAACACAGAAACGTACACGTAATATTATTGTAGAATAAAGTAATTAGTTTGTTTAAAACCGCGTACAATTTACTGTACACTCAATTTCACTATCTATACTTAAGTAATATAAAAATGAAATGTTTTTTTGTTTATAATTTCTAAAATTTGGAAGGCTGGCTGGAGTGATCCATGTTCCGCTCACATGCAAAATACGCACAAGTCGTGGAGTTGCGCAAAAGCCCTACTACTACTACTACTACTAAAATGTGTAATTAAATACTCAAATTATTTTATACACTATAGTGTACCAAATATATTTGGTATGAGAAAATCTTATAGGTTCGCGTGAACAACATGCGCAACGTGCTTATTTTAATTTGGAATAGTTTCGACTCACTTTTTGATTTATTTTTCTTGTATTCAATTTTGAAATTTATTGTTAAGACACAAGGGTTTATTTTTTTGATTGTTTATTCATTTTTATTTTGGACTATATATTGTCGCGCCTTTCCTCCTATTGTTGTATATGTGTTTGCTTTTTTATGTAAGCTATATTTTAATATAATCGTAAAATATTTAAATCCACCCGGACGAGAACAGACACTTGTCTTTGATACCTTTTTTATGGGATACGGGGAAACGAACAAGCGAATAACCTGAGGTTACGTGACTACCACTAGCCATAGGCATTCGCAACAAGGAAAGAAGTCGTAGATAGTTGCCTACCTTTATTTTGGAAAGAGGAAGGCATAGATAGGAAAAGGTAAAGAGAAAAGGATTGGCGTTGGGCCTCCGGTATCTCACTCATGTGAAAAAACATAGAAGCATTAAATACTTCTACTGCCCAACTGTCTTCTATGAGGTCGTGGTATTTCACCGATCGAGCCGGGACATTAATGCCATCTACTGTTGTTAAAATCAATCTCCCTTTAATTCATAGAGTACTATGTAGGTCACATAGTAATATATATGTATATCTTACATCGCTTCTTATACGAAAGGATCTGAGATGTGTTGGCATGTATCGTATATATATTATTGTTGTAATTGTTTGAAAGTGAGTGTAGAGTGTAATGAGAAAAAAAAAGTGAGTGCATATTATCGCCAACACACTGATTTTAAGTTTGCAGAATTTTTGATTTACTGTATGTGTGTCTTGTAAATAAATAAAATTAAAAAATTTATAGGTAGCTTTATTACATATAAACAACTGATTTTGAGAAAAGCACTAATGGCTTTTCTCGAAATCGAACCAGCGCTTTATTTTTATTTGGCAATAACGTATCGATTTACGTTAAAAATAAAATTACCACAAAATTAACAAAGTAAGTATTGCTGAAATTAAATTAATTAACTCACCTAACCTAGTGACATTAAGTATCACTTAAATTAAGAAAAGTTTCCATTTAATCTACTTATTACTGTTTAATAACGAAATATATTAAATAAATATGTGATTAACTATAAAATACATGTCTGAAAAGATATAAAATTAACCTTAAAAATGAACAAAAGTGAAGTCGTAAATATAAACAAATTGCATGCATTTAATACAAAGCAATTAACAGAATCGTATAAATTTAAATGGCCGTACAATATCCTGGCAACGGACTATGTTTCGACACGAGCGGGCGACGTGACCTAAACCACGGCGCCAGCACAAATGGAATTATCGTTTGCCATTTTAAGCATTGATTTACAAACGTTAAGTTACAATCATAATGATGAATGGATAACGTATACTACGTTATCCATTCATCATTATGATAACTAGGATAACTGCATATGTTATACAAAAAATATTTTAGTCAAATCTTGCCGTAGCTAGGCCTCACACAAGATATGCCGACGATCTGGCTATGGTAGCGGGAGTCCACTGGATAAGGACGTTAGGTGGATCATGAGGGTAGATCTAGGTCAAGCAGTGGATAGCAACGTATAAAAGAAACGAATTCCCATTCGTATTGCTTTTAATAACATTTGTCGATGGTAAAACATTTCCAATTTGCTTTTATAATATTTTAGTATTATGTCTTCATGCATCTATATTTCACTGGCATGTAGGCCGCCTGTGGGTATACCAATATATAACAATGTCTCAATATCAAATCTAACGTAATGCCGCGCAATATTTTGTAAAACGAGGTCCTGGATTTATGATATGAAATCCTGGAATGTAGTAAGCTCACTTACAATCGAATGAACGTAATACTCGACAAGTTTACACATATTAAATATTGAATACATATTAACTATTAAGACTTACCAATCACTATTTTAAATTTGAACCTTAAAAAAAGGAAGTGACAACTAGAATTATGTCGACATTCTATAACTATAAAGAGCTAGAAATGTTGATAAATTTATTTCTCCTTTAATAAATTGTCAACTTCCGTATAACACGTCCGGTACGTACAGAAGTTATTTTAATGGAAAATATGTGCATGAAAATATCATATGTTTGAAAAATAATTGCAGTTGTTGGATTTTTATTACAACGTGATTTTAATAACTTTGATACCCGCTTTCTACAAATGTTAGAAAATGTTTTATGACTGAAAAATTACTGCATGACTGTATAATGATTTTGTTTTTACAGCACTAAATTTTCTTGCGATCGTAAAGTGTTTTAACTTTGCACAATAAAAATATGTAAAATATAGCCTTCGTTACTTATAGGGATAATTAAGAATTCTAATAGTGGAGGTTTTAGGGAGTAAGAATAAGTCAAAAGTATGCAGTGTACAGATAACAAAGTTATCTTTCCTTACAATTTTAAATACATTATCATAAAAAAGTATAGGTATTAAAATCTACACAGTCTACTTTCTTACGGAGATTATGTTACTTACAAAGGTTTTATAATACATTTTTTTTATAAATACAAATAGCAATATTAAATCACAATTAATTAAACCTATAATATCATTATTTTTACTATTGTGTCCTTAAACTATAATTGACTTTAAGGAACTTTTCGTTACTCATAAACAAGTTCACCTGAATACGAATTATAAAAATATTTATTGCTTTACAATGTCAACAACGTAACGCTACGCACCCGGCTACTTTGACTGCTTGCTGTGGAACTGAATGATTCATGTACTTAGCACTTTTGCTCGCAGTTTGACCTTAAGTGTAACACGACGTATATTAACAGTTGTAACTTAATTGAATAAATGCGGAAAGCGTTGTAGCAAATAGAAATATAATTAATTTTTATACCCTATTCAGAGTGTATAGTTTAATTATTTTTTATATAACAGGATACACACGAGCAAGTGGGTCACCTAATATAATGCTACCGCTATCACCCATTGATGGACAAAAATCAGAGCGATGATGAATTATAACAGAACAGTCTTCAGAAATTTTTATCTCTGATCCTTTAAAACGAACTTACATCTTTTAATTGTTCTGTTTCCACTTTCCTATTCTTGCCGTACAAAAATCTATATAAACATTATCTTCCTGTATCCTAAATCCTAACTAATATTATAAATGCGAATGTGAGTTTGTTTGTTCCGCTTTGACTCCTTAACGTCTCAACCGATACCTAAGTAATGCACACACTGGTTTTAACTCGAAAAAAAAACTGTTTCCGAGGTACATAAAGTATACTAGCGTGCTATTACATACAAGTGACATTGAGCCGGAGCTTTGAGCTTCAATAAAACAAGTCCTTATCTGAGATCTTTCTTATATTAACAACATATCCGTTTTATATTCGTAGTAATTATGTTCAACACGATTCATTGATTAACATATTTTTATACCAGGTTCGATTTTGATTCAATATTTATTGTAGTCAAACATATACTCACCTTATATGAATATTACCATGCAGTGGAAGTGCATTGCACAGGCTATTACATAACTACGCCGATCAATTGGAAACAAATATCTAGTAGAATTAAAGTCAAACAACCCTTTGTTCTCCCTCTTTACAAATAATCAAAATTCGTCATAGATTTGATTCGTCCCTTCAATGCTTACCACCATGTAAGCAATGTAAAATTGTCCCGGTCTACAGTACCGAAACTATCATTCATTTATAACTTTCATTCACTTATAAACATGAACCACGTGCCTCGGGATTCACCTCCTCCTCCTTTTTTATCTCTGTCTGCCTTATCTTGCCTCTTTAACTTAAATGTTCCGGATAAGTTACTAGCTTATATACTGTGACCTACATATAACGTGGGATGAAATATTATTGAATAACAGTAATTTGTGCCTTATTTATTCGACTAACTCCGAAGTAAGGTAATATTTTTTGAGCGCACATATATGGATATGTTTGCATGTATGTCCGTTCCATTGAGAACTCCTGTAGCCTGAACAGCTTAAGCGATTTTGTATAGTCAGGTGTCAGGTAATATGACGGCTGCACATTTCTACAGTCAATCGGTTTTTTTAAATCATTTGAATTATAGTGCTTGTTGCCGATGATTGATGATGAGATGATTTTTAACCGACTTCAAAAAGGAGGAGGTTGATAACCTCCTCTATCTCTTCGTCTTTTATTCTCTATATCCTCTAAATTCGTCTGTATGTTTTTTTTTACATATTCGAGAACATTAAATTATAGAAGCCGTTAGAATAAATATTTAGATTTCTTCAACTTACTGTACTCTAAATATGTGTTAACCAATTTCATAAAATAACTAAATTCAAGCCTAACAGTCTATGCGTAGATGTTGCAAGAGTTAGTGCTAAGAGCATTAAACTGCTAGGTATGCCAGTTAGCCGGAACTGGCGCGGTGACCGATAAAATATCCCAGTCCCACAGAGCACCGGAGACCGGCTGCGCCCCATTACTTTTCTTTATGCTACTCGAGCACCGTCGAAGCATTACGCAAATCTGCCATTCCGTTCACATTCAAGATTTATCTACATAACTTATATTCTATATTATATATATAGATATTATGCGAAGTTGATTCAAAACCCACTTTATAACCTATATTCAAATATGCTTTGGCAAACTTTCTGTTTATAATTTAATATTCGCCTCTGTCTATAAAATAAAGGTCAGAAACCCTTAGAAGGTATGTAATATTTCCTAAGTTAGCAACAGTTAATCTCGAAGCACGCTTACTGCTTTGCGAAATATTTTTATTGTTAAAAATATCACAACGAGATAACATCAACACATGTGGTCCCGCAGACAATCGTTGCGCACTGCATGCGGCGACCACGAAATTCTTTCGTTATGACCGCCACGCGCCGAGGTCACACACTTTATTGACAACTGACATTGTTCTAACATAACCAAGCCTTATTACTTACTGAAATCGCCTTACTTTTTAATTATATCCGGTCAGTATAAATATGACTGTACGCGAGGCGAATTTATCAGTCGACCGAAGTCGGTTTGAAGTGATCTAGTTCGTCAGAAAAAGCACAGACCACGTTCATAATGAAATCGCTGGTGGT
>JWHW01047319.1:45424-66355 GCA_000931545.1 Papilio glaucus
GCTACGGTAAGTATAATTCACATGGCTTCTAGCGGTACTAAAGTATCTAGCAAATATCTTAATTTGATTAATTAAAATTGATACCTGCTGTTCGTTGTAAAAATGTTTACAATTTAAATCAAAATATCAGAATTCTCAAACATATTTTTATCAGATTTAAAGTTTAAGCTTTTAATACATATCTTAAAATAATACCTTGAATTGATTTTAACTTGTTAAATTTTGTAATAAATCCCTTTCTTTTTAGCCCCAGCTTTCTATTTGAGATATCTGTAGTTCTGTAATAAATGATTCTATTGACGGTAACACAATCAGATAATCAGTTCGCTCACCCTCCTGTATTTATTGTACGAAATCTAGAACATGCTTCAATGTTGAATGTCTCAGATAGTTGAAAAAACGTTGTGTCCACACGCCTTCAATTATAATTTGTTTCTGTAATTTTATGTTTTCCAATTTGTAAATTTTATGTAGGTGAATGAAATAAATTAACTTTTACGTTTTACAGCTTCAGATGACAAACGTCGAGAAAGGCCGCATCTTCCCATGAGCCGACGATGCTAAACTTGTACATTCGGCGTCATGGGGACCAATTGTATTTTAAAGAATAGATGGTAAAATAACAAGATTGAGATCCCTGCTCTCCTTTGCATCTTCTTCAAATCGTCGGATTATTAAAATGCACACTTATTAACATGCAAACAACCCTTAATCTTAAGCTGACGCGCTCGAGTATGTCCTTTGAATGATTTTTTTTTACAAATTTAAAGGTTTACCCTTAGCGCGCGTTTCTGGATAGATTGACATGGATGACTGATTTGTGGCGAAGGAAGAATACTTAACACAGTCCACAGTACCCTGATATGGAAATCTGACGCGCTCGGAGATGTCCAGAAATCCCCGCTTGGGCTCCGACGAAGTACGACTTACTTTACACATGCGAGCGGCCCTATAAGCCAACGTCAGTACTTGATCCAAACACACCCTAACAAAACATTTAATTAGAAAAATAAACAATGATTAATAGTTCTGTCGCGTAATCTAGTCGTTAATCTGATTCCAGAACCACTAGGGGACAGGCAGCAGCCGGTTTAGTACGGTGAATCACACTTCGATCAGGAGATCACCACCACCACCATGCTTGGAAGACGGGTAGGAACCCGTCTTCCAAGCGTGGTGGTGATGGTGGAAGTCAATGGTAAAACACGAGCTTAATTAAGGATACCAAAATTCTGGTAGCATTAAGCAAACTGACATCTTCTGGAGACACTTAACACTACTCTACAATAAAATTGAGATACTACCGCCATCTATCTTAAATCCATTACTATATAGCGTTAAGTCTGTTAAGTATGTTTGTTACACTAAATTTAACCTTCTATTTATTTCCAGCAGTCACTCATAGGTGGCAGTGTTATAAATATCACAAAATTACTATGAATAATGAAAAACGACTTGAAACTTGTAGTTTTCTTGATTTGTATTCTTATAACTTTTATAATGACTTTTATCACGTTCAGAAATACGCTAATAATATGCTTAGACACATGATTTTGAATTCTTTATAACTAATATAAAAGTGAACGCCGCGTTTTGCCAACATTGGTGAACTTTACAACCAACGTAATGATCTGTCACGTAACATACTGAAGTTAGGAGGTTCAAAAATCTAATGAAATAAATATACCATATTATCTAAACGTGAAAGAAATCACAAAGACACAAATATATAACTAAAATACCAGAATCAAATGCTCCGGTCTCGAAAATGCTAATGAAGTATTGTTTAAATAGAAACTAATGAGTGAACCCATTATGCAGCCATGTTGCAAATATATCTGAGAGAAAGCATCTGTAAATTGTCTCACAGTATTAAAGCATTCATTTTTTCATTACAAAATGTATTTCGTTTGTTGTGGATGGATACAAAAGAACTTATTTGCTTGTAACTTCTGGCCTTCTCAGAAATCATTAAAAGTTAACACTATATAATTATTATAATCTTCTTTTGTTTAAATTTATTCTTTCAACAAGTCACACGACATATCACACCAATGAATAGCCGACAAACTGTTATAAGGACAAGCATCTCGAACAATAAGAAAAGTTAACAGGAAAGGAAGTACCTACAAACTCTTTACGAGAAATCTCAAGTAGGAACATTACTCTGGATAAGATCAACTGGGTAAGGACCCTAAGTCTCATTGGTTTGGAAATGCCGCTGGAGACAGATCATCCCACAAGACGAGGAAGAAAGTTACGTGGGAACCGCGTGGTAGAAGAATGAAAGGTGGTGTGGATGGATTATGTCATGTTGTGTGTTGTGTTGCCGCGAGTTTACACTGCCGAAAACATTAACATAAAACATAATGTTATCTCAGTTTTTTTAAAGAGAAAGATAGAGAGAAAGCTTGTATCGCGACACGATTTTACGCCAGTTGAAACCCACGGTCAACATAATGCAGTTCTTACGTCTAAGAAGTATAATTTTACATTTATTCAATAATATATAAAAAAATATATTTTATCACACTAGATAAAATGTGGCTCAGTAATGATTTTAATTTTAAATAAATACATAACCAACAGAAAAAATGTAATTGAAAAAATTAATTACAAGCTCTCAATTGGTGTAAAAACCCGAAGAGTGTCCCGAACGCAGTTTCGCCAGGAGTCCTTGGCAGGAACTGAGGGAATCCCAACACGCGGCCTATCATACAATCGGCCGAAAGTAGGCCATTGATTTTATTAAGACAAAAGACGCTCGGAGTTGATGTTAATACTAAAATAATTTTAGTAAGAACTTGTTTGATAATAAAACATTTTTTTGTTGTTTTTGAGGCGGATTGAATCTAGACGTTTCGAAAATTTTTATGTAACGCTCTATCTATATAAGATATTAAAAAATGTATGTAATAAAAATCCTATTTTTTTCATCATTATAAATTATAAATAATAGTACCAAATGATACTAATAAATAGAGTATTCGATAAAATTACTTTCTATGTATTCAAATATCTACACTCTAAATTAAAAAAAAAAACTTAATACGCTTGGTATTCTAAAATGTAATGTTTTTTTATTAAAAAAGATAAACCGTAAAAAGTACAGTAGAGAAGTAACGACAATGTTATATCGATAGACCTAGAATCAAATCACAAACAAAATACATCTTGCTCTAACTAAAACTTCCGTAGAAAATATTTGGTTTGACCGCTATGGACCAACTACTTGGTTGCGGTGATGGTGTGAGGCAACTTAAAATTATATTTGACCACTACATGTTACATATACGTTCTTATTGTAAATAAAAATAACAAAATTTATAGAGAATATCGACTCCACAGACTTCTTCTAAAATAAGACTTGCATGACCTCCGATGCCCATTGCAATAGAAACAATTCGGAAAATCCGTGTTCATAGCTTGCAACACAGTTTTTTCCAGTCTTTATACTTGCGTTTCGTGTATGGAATTGGCGAAGAAAATTTATTACTTATATATACATTTTATTTACGACTATAATATCTATATAAGAAAATTTATTACATATATATACATTTTATTTACGAGTATAATATCATTAATTCTTTGTGAAACAGTACCGAAATACATTGTATTAAAAGTTATCATATCAAGTTATCATACACAAGAATTTATACTGTAACTGACAGCATATCATAAGAAATAAAAGCTCGTATAGAAACCTGAACTTAGAAACTCTCATTCCAAGTATCTGTTTATATATTCACAGTTGGAAATAGTTCTAGCTAAAGTTAGGCAAGATTGTTAAATGTGTATTGATGAGCGCAGTTGACCAGCGTAACAGAGTTGTATGGTCGTCATTTACAACATTTCAAGAGGACGGGTTTATTTGAAAGAAAAATAAGCCCGGCCATAAATCAACATTAACTAATTCTTCACTTAATCACTCACAAAACTTTTTCATGTAAATTATTCGTACTCTATATGATTACAATAACACACTTAAAACATATATCCGACGCTAATAGAGGCTACAGACCGAGTATGTCGTAAGTTGTTGATCCGTATTGCGTAACATCTACCATTCACACTGCTCTCTAAATCTCTAGGAATGAATATAAAAAATGTAAATAATGATGAAAGAAGATACCTTCAGCGGTGAATACACCTTAAGTTGTTAACAGCGTTGTGAATCGGATTGAGTTCGTTGCACTTTCGTCTGTGCAACGGAAGTCAGCGCTGTGATGACGTCACAACGTAACAAGTCTCAAGTCAAAATTTTTAACTCGAACCGTAATAGATCTCGCTTTAAGTTTCCTGAGCTCCAACTTCAATATCAGCAACAATATGTTAATAACGTTATTCGAAAATTGTAGGTGCGAGACCAACATTATTGTTGTTGTTAGAATATTCAACATTACTGTTGAAATGACACAACAAAAATTAAGTCATTTCAGACAAATATTGCCTTCTATAGTCACATATAATTGTCAAAAAAAAGGACGTATATATTAAAATCGTACAGTTTCCTGCTTAGCACTAAAATATACTACTACTAGCGTAGTTCAAATTTCTTTTTGGAAAAAAAATTAATTTTGTGATTAAAAACCGTCGTTTGAATGATTTATTAATTTTCTATGAAATTTACAATTCAGCTACTTGTTATCACTACATACAAAATTTGGATCATATAAACTACATAGTCAGTTCGTCTTTTGCGCCCGTCTCTGATCGTCCAGTTCAATTTATTTCTGTGAAAACCTGGCCAGGACTGCGAGCAGTCAAATATAAAAGTATAGTGACACTGTTAACGCCATAATCTTAAGACATAAAATGACCTTTTTATCCTAGTAATCTTATAATCTATTGTATTTTATGTAATGTGAGCAATAACGTGTTTATCTATCTATCTTATTAGCCTACAGGCGCTCTTTCAACTCCATTATTTTCAAAATTCTAAATTATTTCTTTAATGACGTCAAGCTATTCTTCTATGTGTTATCGTGTATTAAGTAATGCAGTATTGCTTCAAACAATAACATGCATGAAAAGTTCAGTCTTAGATCTGGTTCACCGAACCATTGCGCAAGCCGCGGCATCGCTGAGCCGTGCGTTGCGCCCGCGCAAGTCCGGTTTGCGTTCGCGCTGGAAAGCCCCTCTTATGCAAGCCTTCGCTCAACCGATACGCCCAAATAATTCATCCTGTTGTACCATTACATCAACCTTAATATAGCACTTTAACATACTGTGGATAACAAAGACAAGTAAATTATATTAAATAAAGAAAATTATACATTAATACGTGAAGCTAAAACGGAAACATAAGAATATTACGAGCACGGGGTTGAATAATATTTGACATATTTAAGGTTTTAGACAAGAGAATAAAGCTTAGCTTTAAACAACAGCGCCATCTAGCGATGCCGAGACATTAAGTTTATAGAATACGTAGCGTACGTAGCGTTCGTAATTAAAACAGGCCACTTTAGCTACGTTACAATTAATCATATTCATTTTATATGTATCAACTCGTATCACGATGTTTGTTTGGGATAAACACTGAAACTACTAAACCGATCATGGTGAAATTTGGTCCAACTATAAAGATTTTATCATTGACCTTCCCATGGAAAGTGTATGTGGAAACCACCCTCAGAGCATGTCCATGAGCCAAGTTATGTGTCTTACAACATTGTCGTATTTCGGTTTGAACGGCGCTAATGGCGCTATACTGAGTGAAGTTACTACGATATAGAGATCTGTCATTTTAATGTAGAGATAACGCAAAGGCAATCGCGACCCTCCTGCTTGCCTTAGTATTAAAATTATTATTTTACTAAGAGGATAACATTTGAAATGACATTTTGTGGCATGTTTTATGTCAGCAAGCCTAATGTTATAATATCACGCCATCATAATTATGTGTTACATTAATGTGTAATACTAGCATAATACTGACATTTTCCAGCCTTTTACTGTGGACTTTGAGTTAACTAGCTGGCTAACTTCGTACCGCCTTAGAATTAATTTACGTTGTATTATATATAATATGAAATGCCGCCTGTATGCGGAGTAACAAATGTAGTTGTTGATTTCTTTCGTATAAAGATCTATAAAAACTGTGGAAGCCAACTGGGATTACGGACTAAGATATTTAGACCATCATGAAGTTAACCTATGAGTTGCTTGTAACAAACTTTTGCATACCTAATTACGTTAGGGTAATTACATTTGGATCAAATACAAGCGATAATAGCATAGTGATATATGTTGTAGCTGTCAAAGTGGGTTTTTACTTAAAACAGGGGCACTTATTATCAGCGTAGTTAGCAACAAGCTTTGGTGGTTTAAAGTAACAAGTTGGTTTAAGTATACTAATAAGTAAAATTTGTACTAAATACAAATCAAGTAAATTGTAATTTCAACTGTAGACTTTTATAATTTTAATCAACTACAAAACATATGTAGTAAATTCTAATTTGATGTTAAAAAAGTTTTATAATGTGTTAAGAAAACTAATATGCAACTGATCATACAGAAAAAATCTAATAAATGTCTATTATAAGGTCATATGCAATTTTGTTTTTTGTTTATTAGACTTAATTTTGTACGCACACTACGAATATGTAAATAAAAGTACGCGTTGAAATCTTTTACCTGACAAGTTAACGTGTTAGCCCTGTGTTATACATGTTCTAGTATCAATAAAAACGTAAACTATGTTTTGATTCAATACATATTACCGAATATTTTCTTATAAGCTTGATAGTAGACCAAGCTTCCTTTAATGAACTAGTGAAAGTGGAACAAAACCAACTATGGGGAGGACGTATGCAATTCCATAAAGTTATTTACTTAATTATTAAGAATATTGCAGAATAAATGGTGTAACACTTAACCGTTAGGAGTAACATGCTACTGGGTACAACCAGACCACAATACGACCTATATCTCTGGATCTATTTTTGTTAACAATTAGTAAATCCTTGCCAAGAAATCTAATTTCGCATAAAGAAAACTCCATTGTTCTACAAAAGGATGTAACCACTGGCACTGGCAAAACCGTTGCTGGGATACTTTAAACTCAATTCTATTATATTAAAAATAAAATTCTTTTCCCCTCAAGTCTTACAATAATAAATCTAAAATACAAGGGCATCCACAAGACGCCTCAAACAGCAAATCCGCTATCGTGACCTCGATGACATCCCAATTGCATAACGCTTATTCAGAACCAAGACATGAATGATCAGGAGGGTTGATCAATGATATTCCGTCGACGTCAGACCCTGTACCAAAAACAATAGCAATAAGTCGACTTGCAAACTTTTACATTATAAACTACGATACGGTTACGCGATATTCTCTCCGCTAGACTTTTATGGTACGGGCATGAGTCGATCATCTTACAAAATCGGGCTGCGTGCATCTTTGCGTTGGTTGAAGTATAAAGCGTTGCCGCTGGAGTGGTGGCAGTCATTCGGACGCAAACAGAGCGTCAGTGAAGTGGTGAAAACGACGTAAAAGAAGTTGTTATTCAATAGTGTTTAACCGAAAGAAGTGTAAGAAAAAACTGTGTAAGTTCTGTAGTGTCTGTGATAAGATTAATTAGTGAAATAACAATATAAAAAAATTGTTAGTACTCTTCTTATTACTCTAGTAAATGTAAAATTAACTTAAGTATATTATCTTAACCCTAACTTCGTTATTCAAAGAAAACTTAAGGTGAAATTTAATTTTAAGAGAAATATCGTAAACATAAAGTATCGCTTGACCCATTGAACACGAAGAACTCTCTATATAACTCTATAAAGCTTATTAATTAAAAAAATAAAAAATTTGGAAAAAAACAGATTAAGTTTTGTTTACACAACATGTAAAATGTTAATGTATTTAAAATGTTAACATATTTGTTAATTGTAATTGTTTCTATGAACACCGGGCTGACGTGCTATTTTATTACTGTATAAAAGTACTCGAGATGACCACCACAAAGTTTTACTACATAATAATGCACGATAGGCTTATTCACTATACTTTCACTGTGTAACGAAGCATGCAGCAAGCTCTCTAACTCACAGCGCGTATCAGGACTATTAAGATGCCAACTGCATTTAAACTTTCGATTTAAACAATGCTTCGAGGGAAAATTCCTAGAGACACTGCACCTTATATAAAAACATCACTAAGTAAAAGTAAAAAAACTCAGCAAAAGTTATCTAAAACTCATAAATTACATAATGCGGTTACGGATTTGTTACGTGAAAACATGACGCATCGCCAGAGACGCGGCGTGCTTACCAAATAGCTTCTGTGCCGGTTTCGGAACGACACTGACACCAATTCACTTTCTTTCATAACAAAAACAATAAACAAACCTATTAGCCTAACTCATAAATGTTTTAAATATCTCTCACATTACGGTTGCGCGGTTTCCGGTCGCGTCTTTTAAAAATAAATTAGTAATTAATCAATAAGGCCCCATATTCACTGTCATATTATGTCACATTGTGCATTAAACTTTTGTGTCTAATTAAAAAAATATTAACCTGCTATAGCATACATACATTATCGTTACACGTAATAGTCTTTTACTCAACATGTGAGAGTGCTTTCGCAGGCCCACGCTTGTGAGCGCGCACAGGGTGTACGGTCGCTGGCATTATTGGAGTTTACATAATACCGACCGTCTGCGAAAGTAAAAGCGCTCTCAAGCTAGCGTTTCGAAACGACATCATCATTTTATATGCATCGCTAAACGAGAATAAATATATTTTTTTAAACTTTTCTCTTAATTTCCAGATCATGCGGTGGTCTTTATCAAGTTGTTTACTGCTATCAGTAACAATAGCAGCTGTAACAGCGGAGTGGTCTTGGGGAAACGAGAAAAATACCGATGGAGCAGATCAGCAAAAAGATAAAACGACCGAGTTATTAGAAGGAGAACACCTCACAGTGGCACAGGAGAAAAGCCTCGATACTAATGAGACGGTACTCGATGGAATTGTAGATGAACTGATTAATGGCAAACAAGGTAGAAGTTTGGGCGGCTTCGATGAGGTGTACGGCGATCCAACAATAAAAGAAGCTCTGGATGCGGGAGATGACACCGAAGCAAGAAATTTAATTAAAGATAGGCTATGCACTTTAGGCCTCATACAGGTTAGTTTATTTTATATAAAACATATAAATCTTTTTTACTTTTGTGTTTTATTATATTTACTTAAAATTTTACTTCCTAAATTTAAATAGTCTTAACCTAACGTTCATATTCATATTACCTGTTTTAGTGTGAAGATGGCGAAACTCAAGAAAAGCGGACCTATGTATCTCCTGACGAACTCATTTATGCTCAGCCTGTGGACATTAAGCCTATCGGTAAACCAGTTGCCTCGATTCCAATTCGTGGCCCTCCCAGAGCGTATGGTCCACCAAAACCGATGCCATACCCTTCTCGTCCACAAAAGCTACCACCCAAGAGAATCGGATACGGTGGCAGCATTCGCCCTGGATTTTCAGACAAATATGGTCTTTCTGGTAGCAATTACCAATTTTCTCAAAGCAGCGGCATATATAACGCCCATGAAAATAATTTCGTAACAAAACCACCTGGCTATGCAAATGAGGGCCCTTACGTTTTTGAAAACTCTAAACCATCCTATAATAAGGTTCCTTCTAACGTACAGAGCGGAATCAAAACAGATACCATTGTCCAACAACACGTTCACCATCACTACGTGCACGGCGATGCTGAAAAGGATCCTAAAGTTATTATTAAACCTGTAGCAATACCTGTAGGATCCGTGGGACATTTAGGATCACAAAACATTGCTCATGAATCATCTGACATTATAACAGCTTCTGGTGGTGACTATAGCTCAATCACATCAGGAGGCTTTAAGCCTATGACAGGAAACTATCCACAATACACTAAACCAGTATACGAAGCAGATACTGTTTATGGTTCTCAATTTGGTCATACCAATGTAAATAAGGGAAGTGCAAATGTTGTATCGCAATCTTTACCTAATCCGTATCCAAACAATGTATTCGATGATCAGAAATACGGTAATTCATTGGGAAGTTACGCATCTCAAAATACACAAGAATTTTACAAGAAAGAACTTCACGTGGGATCCGCTAACAATTTATATAATCAAGGTCCAGCAACCTTCGGCCAAAGCAACGGTTATCAGCAAAGCTACCATGAACCAAAAGCGCAAGGATTTGATTGCGTATGTGTAAACTACGACCAATGCCCCAGTCAAGAAATCATTGGCCGCAGAGACGACTTATACTTGCCCATTGATCCTCGTAACAAAGGTAGTGAGATCGCAGCACTCACTGATGAACAATTAGACAGCTTGAATGCAACCGTGGCCTCAGATTTAGAAGTTGACTCGCAACAAAATCAAACAACAGTAAAAAGCATAAGCAAACGAGAGGCGACAACAGATAAACAGGATGACACCGACAAGGAAGCTGAACCAGTAAGTTTTACTAACTTTGTAGTAATTAAGAATGTAAACTAACAAAAACATAAACTTCGCAATCCATACTGATCTGTCTTAAAAAATTAAATCCTTAAAAAACCCATATCACGACTTCCTTCATGATCATTATCATCAAAACAGTCTGGGGTAACAACTTACTCGTGTATTGCAACTGGATATGCACTTATGAGATATTCTATCCATTTGCAATATCGTACAAAAGAAAAACTAAACAATGGGCACTTACAAATAGCTAACAATGTAATTGAAAATATTTTATTTACAATTAAATATGATATTACTGCAGCGCGTCTTCGGACTGGCCGGCCACGGCGGCAGTGGCGGTAATAACAACAAACAAGTGCAGCCCACGTTTGGTGTCTCTTTTGGGTTGCCCCAGCCTTCCCACGGTGGATATCCCATTAATCCTTTCAATGCGAATCCCATATACAATCCTTATGGTCCAGCTTTGAACGGTGGTGGCATTAATTTAGGATTGCTCTCAGTTAACCCTTTGCTAGCCGTACAAGTGACAAAAAATGACTACGGGGAGAAAATAGTGAAACCATTTGTCAATTTACACGTTACGCCTAACGAGCACGTCGTTAATAAAATTGGTAATTTGTTCCATGAAAAGAAACTATATCTTTTAAACAAGCACGAACATTTCCACCATCATAATCCTTATGATGTTTACCATAACAAGCCCTACGTGTATCCGCACCATGAATTTCCCTCGCATCACAGTTACGCCCCCCCAATATATTCTCCGCACTCAACTCATTATGGTGGTTACTATAAAACAAGTCCATATAATTCCCCTGAACCGCAAATAGGTAATGAGGATTATTATGACGACGATAATACGAATCATTACGATGACCCCGTTGATTACAATAATCAAAACAGTGGTTTCTACAACCCAAATTTCGAGAGATCAGCTAACGTAACGGCCGCTGATAATCAAAATAGCTACGCTAACAGATACGCTTATTCCCGTTCCTTAACTGTCCCTACTCACCGACCTGGGGCAAACCGGGGCGGCCAGAGTATACGATTTCCCGACAACAGAAGGAAGAGAGAAGTTTCTTTAGGGAAATCTATTGAAGAGGTAATATTTTGTAATTGAATAGTCCTCTAGAAATTTGTAGGCCATAGTAGTTAATATTTTCTTGTTAACTTGATATGAAAACTAAGTTTCAACTTCTTTATAGCGTCAGGGGTATTTCGGACGCCCTAGTCCTCAGCGATGCCAACAGAATCAAGTGTGCTGTCGCCGGCCTCTACAACCGCAGGCCTCCAACCGCGGTCAATGTGGCATCCGACACTCGCAGGGTATCAATGGAAGAATTAAGACTCCGTCCTATGTAGATGGCGACAGTGAATTCGGAGAATACCCATGGCAGGCAGCCATATTGAAGAAAGACCCCAAAGAATCGGTTTACGTGTGTGGAGGTACCCTGATTGACGGACTTCACATTGTGACTGCTGCTCATTGCGTTAAATCGTAAGTTACTACGATTACATGACTACGCTCTTACATTCTGTTGCGCTCAAATTGTGCATTACTATATTTATAAGTAGCTATTTATATCCGGCGTTGCTCGGATTAATTTTGATATTGGACGATAATAATAAAAATACAGCCTAAATTATATCCAGATAATGTCTCTAATGCAATTGCTAAAAACATAATTTTAAAAATCAGTTCAGTGATTCCGAATTACGTTAAAAGATATGCGAGCTTTTTATATACAAACTTTTAGATGAACATGTCACTTAAACAAATTAATTTGTAACAGATCAACAACAACTAAGCTACAAGCTAGTTTTCGAAGCTGAAGAAGTCATGTTTTGACTTCTTCTTGCTTAACCAATTTCTAATAACTAATTTATTTTTACAGATACAAAGGATTTGAACTAAGAGTGAGGTTGGGTGAGTGGGACGTGAACCACGACGTTGAATTCTATCCGTATATCGAAAGAGACGTGGTGTCGGTGCACGTGCACCCGATGTACTACGCCGGAACGTTGGATAACGATCTTGCCATCCTCAAACTGGAACACCCGGTCGACTGGACTAAGTACCCACACATCAGCCCCGCTTGCTTACCGGACAAGTACACCGAGTACGCCGGACAAAGGTGCTGGACCACCGGCTGGGGGAAAGACGCTTTCGGTGACTACGGAAAATACCAAAATATTTTGAAGGAAGTCGACGTACCGATCCTAGCCCACGGCCAATGCCAGCAACAGTTGAAACAGACCAGATTGGGTTACAACTACGAACTGAACCCAGGATTCATCTGCGCGGGGGGTGAGGAAGGAAAAGACGCTTGCAAGGGCGATGGAGGCGGTCCCCTCGTGTGCGAACGCAGCGGCACGTGGCAGCTGGTTGGAGTGGTGTCGTGGGGCATCGGCTGCGGTCAGCCCGGAGTGCCCGGCGTCTACGTCAAAGTGGCGCACTATCTCGACTGGATCTCTCAAGTAACTGGAAAATTCTCCAATTACTAAGACATCATAAATAGTATTATTTATCATTGATAATTAGGTGTTAAAGTTTTATTTAATAAATATTTATAATTTATTATTTAACTTTGAGCGGTAATGCTCAGAGAATACGAGTAATTGCATATGCAGATTTTTGTAAAATAAATCATAACAATAAACTTTTTAACAATATAGCGCAATCGTTTCTTTATCTCTATAAATCCTTATTAAAATACCTTATTTAACTGTGTTGGTAACACACAGTTTATAGTTGGAAGTATAGTGACCTTTGAGATGTCGCTGCGCTTGGCTTGCGCCAACGAGTATGTTTAGTTACAGTTCATCCACAGTAGTTTGTATTATATCCCAAAAAGATCAGGTGTGTGAATAATACTTAAATAATTATGTTTCAACAATATTTTTTTAAAACTACGCTAGGACATAAGTAGCTTTCGAACTATGGAGAACGTCAACGGAACGAAATATGCTTGCTGTGTAGGGAATATTTGTTTAATGATACGATGGACAGTTTTATTAATAACTAACCGAAACTAATGAAATATTTCTAATTCAATTTTTATATTTAACTTTATTTTGTTGTAATGTATGCAATTAATTGCTTTCAGGTAAACAGATATCTGTCGGAATTCTACTAAACTACATCAAGTCACTACACACTGAAATGTGATTCGTTATGAACAATCGTCACAGGGTGGCGTGGCATTATCCAAATTGAAGATTAAAACAAAAAATTCTAACTTTATTAATTTATAAGCGAATGCAATATTGTTTGTTTGTTACGCTTTAACAACTCAACTAATCATCATAACATTTAAAACACTTATCAGAGGTACAGAAAAGGAAAAAGGGTTACTTTTTAGGTTTTTTCGATTAAAATAATTTCTCGAGAGATAGAAAAATATATAACCTAATGTTGGTTGCCGTGGTAATGTTATATGTTTAAACTTTAACTTTAAAACTAATTAATGTAACGAATATTTGATATAAACATGCGCTCACGCCCGTAGCCTAGAGCGGTAGGCAGAGATTAAGGATTTCCATTTGACGCGACACCTCTCTCGCTTCTTCTACGTCCAAACATCTACGCATACATGCTTGTCGGTTACAGGTACTCCTTATCGCCCTTCTTTAGTACGTCACTAATCTGATCGCTATAAGTTCTCCTTGGTCGTGCTCAGCCGAAGTGAATGACAGCATTCACTTGTTCTCTTTCAAAACCATTACTTTAGTTTTGTCTAAATTCATCTTCGTACCTCTACCTTCCAATGAATCATTCACTACATTCAGGATAAATTGTAAAACCTCCTCCGATGACGACAATTATATTTGATATAATATTACCAATTCGAAGTTATTATACGCAAAATCAAATTACAAAAAATTCCAGCAAGGAAAATAGAAACGAATGTGTGGCGAAGCCGCGGGCACTAGCTAGCAGTTTCATAAACATTCTATTTTTAGAACAAACTATCAAAACATATTTTGTCATATTGCTATCGAAACGGATTTGTCATATTAATGTCAAAAAAGAAAAAGGCATTACAATAAATCGTATTATATTAAATAATTAAAATACAATGACCGGGAGAACAACGGAACGGAAAGGCAAAACTAAAGAATACAAATCGTTAACAAGTGAATTACAAAACGAATTAGCTGCATTCACACTGCCCAATAGTTTACCTTGCTCTGAAATAGACTTTCCGATAGCGCCGAGAAGAAGACTCCGAGCCAACTGGAACGAAATAATGGAAGAAAGTGATGAATATTTTCGAGAAATTGAAGAGTACGAAGAAATTAAAAAGGAACGACAGCCAATATCGCCATTTTTGAGTAAATCGAAACGTTGAACCAAAACTAAACTAAACTATTAGACCAAACCATCGATCTAACTGGCCTCGTCCTTATATATTATTAACCTTTTATTACGGATGGGCTATGGATAATGGCCGTTTACTATAAAACTACGAGATCTGATAATTTACATGCTGGTTAGCTTTTAACGTGAAAAAAATTTCAAAAATTAACATTATTTGCAGATACTGAATGCAACTATTTGAACGAACAAGTTTTCGTTCACTTGCAACCGGCCTTGGAAGAAACTCTTCGTAAGGCTCAAATATGGAAAGCTTTGAAACAACAAAAGTGTTTCTTCAACGGTGTCGATCACTTAGCTCAGGCGAGTGCTAAGAATATAATATATTACGCTTAGATTCATCGCTGCTCATAAACTTGGTGCAATACGAGTAGGCAAGATTCAAGTTCAGAATTTTTTTCACCCTGCCCGTTGTGTGCCCGCTCCTGGTTCTACTTATGTGAGGTCGGCACAGTATGACCGTAGTCCATTTGTTATTATTTGGCTTATAGGTTTTACCACCGGCCTCCTGCCTGACGTCAGCCCTCCTTGGGCCTCAAATTCTGCTCTCGCTTCATAACTGAATCAATGTTAATTTAAATTGTAGGATCTGAATCAATTTAAGTACAAATAGATATATATATATATATATATATATATATATATATATATATATATAATATATGTATATGTTAACATTCTTAAATATTGCTTGTTTGAACATGTATTAACAGTGGTAGGGCTCGTAATAACATCTGTTGCACAAATAGGCCAGTCGACCGGTGAAATACTACCTTACAGAAGACGGAAGTGAAGTAGAAGTATGCTACTGCGTTTTGTGTGATGAGTGAGGCTCGAGGCCAAATTTCAGTCCTCCGCCCTTTCTCATTTTCTTATCTTTAGTCCTATAAATCTTATTGGTCGACCATCTGACGATATGTTTTCGCACATAATGAAAAAAAAGCTATTGTTACGCATCATTGGTTTGCGGTCTGCTGATTCAAAAGTTGATACCTTATGTATGATAAGTAAGAATACCACGGGGAAAACTAGATGCAGCAGAGACTAGATAGAATATATTTTATAATAGGTGTGCCGCGCGGTTTTACTCACCCTGCAATTTTACTTAAACGAAATGATATTACCTACTTAATAGTACTCTATTTTATAACATATTTATCGAACTTTAGCCCGACTGATAAAAGGGTAATATTTTTTTACCCCACAATTACCCCAAATTTAAAGCGTTGTCATTAATCATATTAATTACTAGACATGTAATACCAGTACATGATACTTAGTTTTTTTTTTGTTAACACTTAATAAAATATTGTACAGATATTATGGAACAATAATCCAAGACATCCGCATCGTAAAGAAGACAACCTACACATATTTAACATGCCGTGGGTTAGAAAACTATTAAAAACATAGTAAGTATATGTACATAACCATTTATTCCACTTTCATCACCTGAAATTAAAATCACCTGAGTCACGTGACCTGGGTGATCAAAGTGGAATAAATAATTCATTTAATTTATTTCTCTTTCCACCTGGGTCCATAGGGTTGAGTTGACTCTTATTTCTAATAGTTAATTTGTCTCCTTACACTACCAGTTTGTAGTAGAAAATTCTTACATTCATTTTACTTTGATAATTGTTTTTCGATTCGATCTTGGTGGCGGTCATTGGGGGAGGCCTACGTTCAGAAGAGAAAACAATTTTTGAAACAGTGGAGCAAGATCAGCATATCAGTAATTACGAGTTAACTGAAAAACTGGCAATTGACCACAACAGTTTTAACTCATTAGAAAAAAGCTCGATATTTGTGGCGCGCTAAAAAACTATGAACTAATGAACCGTGTACTCATTTGATATTATTTATTGAGACGTACTGAAACCGAACCGTTTTTGAAGAGATTGATAACTGGTGATCAAAAGTGAATCACGTACGACAAGAACTAGAGAAAAAGGTCACCCAGGCTTCATAGACTATGCCAAAACCCGGCTTATGTGTATTATGCCATGGGATTTGACGGGCGTTGTTCTCATGACCTATTATGAGCTTTTACCGCCGGGTAGAACCGTCGATTCGAATCTCTACTGCCAACAACTGATGAGATTAAAGCAAGAGGTTGAGAGAAAGCAGCCTGAATTGACCAATTTCATCACGACAACGCTAGATCACACATATCTTTAGCCAATCAGCAAAAAATAAGAGAGTTTTGCTGGGAGGTGTTAACGCACCCGTTTATAGCCCTAACCTTGCATCCTCGGGTTTCTGTTTCGGTCTCTTCAGAATTATTTAGGTAGTATCAGGTTAACATAAAGAGAAGACTGACAATATCACTTGTCGCGTTCTATCAGCACTTTCAGAAATCACTTCAAGATTCAAGATGGCAAAAAGTCATCGAGCAAAGTTTCACATTATACACTGTATTTAAAATGCAAAGAAATTAAAAAATGTCTTGATTTTTCATATAAAATGTGAAGAAACTTTTTCGCCAACCTATTATTTCGTAAAGTTTTTTTTGTATAATATGTAATTATAAAATAATCTGTTTACGAATTGACAAAATCGCATATAAAAAAGTAAAATGTTAACGTAGATATATGTAAAGATTATGTATTTTAAATTCTGGGTGAAAGAAATAACTGAAAGTAAGTGGCGTGGCTCCCCACTGATTGGAACGTGATTTGATTCCATTAAATAATTTTTACAGACAAATATTCCACTATGATCACTCAGGTCTAACTGAAACAAAGTAATAAAATATATTTTTCCAGTCCACGAGCCTACTATCCCAAGTCTTGGTTATGGCCCGAAGACTACGCAGCTACTGTGATACAAAAAACTGTTCGCCAATACTTTGTGCAGAGAGACGATGAAGTTCAAGAGATGCGAAACTTTTGGAGGGTATATCAAACATTGTATTATTAGTGGCAGATCAATAGCTAAACTTACGACTGAAGGCAATTGTTGTATACGCTAAGAAATTTCACTGTCTGCTGCAGATAAGATGAAATACATCATGTATACGAAAATAAATTTGTCGGATCGGATCTAGGCACGATTACTTATCGTGTCTGCGGCGGACAAGACAAATAGGAACGTGTAAACGAAAATACTGTTGTCGGGATACGCTAAACTACTGTTGTCATTTTATCAAAATCGTTGTTTAGGATAATTTAATTTCAATATTATTTTCGTTTGTTTGTGAAGAAAATAATGTAAGGCTGAATGAAGTTTGCCGGGTCAGCCAGTTAACATATCTGTAAAAGTATGAAAAAGGTAACAAAATACGAGAGACCTCACTGGGCTCATCCAACAACACACCAAAAAGCATTACCTTTATCACGTAATGCGCTAAAATGAGCAGGAAATTTTTGCATTACCCTCGTATGAAAATCTCCACGTTTGACAAGCTGTTGAGTACTATAGGAAATAAGACATGACGTGAAAATACTAAAATGCTAGAAAGTATTCCTAATTTATTACTAATTTCCTAATCTTAATTCTAAACATACAAAACCTACTCTGGTTCACCTCACCTACCTCACCCCCGCCACCGCTTCGTAGCAACGTCGCGCGTCGTGTCTAACACAGCTAATATTTTTTTTTTTGCATAGACCTGGCGACTTTTCTTAGCGCGTACAAAGGCCATTATACTGTGGCAGTCAGGATTTTACGGTTTTTTTTTTAAATACAACATAAACCTATTTCATACATTTATGGTTTGCATTGTAGGCAGGCTGTATCTGGATAAAGTTCCTAGATTTCAACAGGGTTGGGGGGAGGGGGCAAAGTATAAGTAATGTTTTTGATCAATACATGTCAAAATAGCCACTGCCATAGTGACCAATGATCTTTCTCAATACATAAAAAAACAATTCTTTTTTGTGTTTGCATTGAACCTCTGGACATGGCCAATGAAAACCTAGCTAGTTTACCATTATTAATACATTGAACTTTTCAGAAATTGGATGTGGAACGTGCTATGCCTGAAATACAAGGAAATCCACTTTTATCTAAGAAATTTGCTTCTTCACAGAATTGATATAAAGTCATCATCTTCTTCTTTTTAATTTTAATTTACAGTAATAAAACAATAGTAACAATCTTTTCTCTACATTATAAACTACAGCTAAAGTTTTGTAATCTTATTTTATTAAATCTATTTTGATTTAATTCAGTGGGACACCTTCATATAAAGAGGGACTTGCGGGCTTTCCAAGTCCCATTGTGATCCGAATGGTTGGTTTTTCATCTCCTTGCGCAATTCTTACCACCCTGTTAGGACTGGTATTGTAACTTAGAGGCATTACATGCTCCTTCAGAATCTGAAAAATCATTATAAAATATAGGTATTATTATATTAATAAACAATACGCAGCATTCTTTAGGATTACCCATTTGTTTAAGATGAAGAGAGGTGAATCCCATTATATATGATTTAAATTAGATTCTGGTTTGAAAAACTTTATTATTCCTGGAAAATTTGAATGTTTAACTTTAAACTTTTGTGGTTTTTACTAATATTATGTTTGCTCTTAGCTACTTCGAGTTGCATGCATATTCTTGGTCATGGGCTTGGTCAGAATCCCGTTTCTTACAAACATTTGAACTTGAATATTACTAATGCCCAGTTTTTAATAGAACAATCATCCACTGCTGAATGAAGGCCTCCCCATATGATCAGTCCCATCATGATCACCCATCAACTATATATCTATATGCCCCCAAAATTTTGGTCTAGTTTTGCAAGAGCCTCACCTATGGAGTAATTTATACATTAAAAAAAAAAACAGAATTAAGCTCAATTTTAAGCACAAATTTTCAGCACATCATGATTGTATGTAATAATAAGAAAGAAAAATAATAAACTAAAAATAATAATTGGAATTGCATGTTAAAACTTTAATCCAACAACTCAATTTCCTTATGATTATTGTTTGATATCATTATTTTGTAAGGACATACTTAAAAAATTAGGATATTACTGCATAATCTATCTCTCATTCTCTTCTTTCTTTGGAATAATCAAAGCAAAATAATTACCTCCATTCCTTTGTTCTCATGATCTTTTACTATAAATTTCTTCATTAAAGGTGGCATTTCAATAGTTCTTGGCAAGATTACATCTGGGAAATCATGTTTGGCTTGGACTGAATTCAGCAATTTCGCCTCTTCGTTCTTAGGTATCAGTTTATAATCAGGCTTGTATGATGTTCGGTAGATTTTAGTTAATTTCTCAAGTTTTTTACCTCTGAAAGTTTTCTCAACCCACACATGGACACGACGCCTTTCCTGAAATGTTCATGTAATTTTCTTAAGATTAATCAATACTGAGAGTACTAATAGTGGGAAACCTGTCTGATTGAGCTGCAAAATAACTAGTGTTCTTTTGAAATTGTTCATGAAACGGACTAGTACATAGTACAATAATATATAAGGACAAAATAAGTGAGCTAGACTATGAGTTATTGTAAAAGAATAAGTCAGATCTCACCTCGTCAGGGCAAGTTTCCACCTTAACTATCTTCATAAAACTTGGTTCCGGGTATCGCTCAAATACAGATCGGACAATAATTCTGCCAACTCCAAAGTTCTTTAAACTTCCAACAATTTCCCATAACGTCTTTCCCTTAAAATTAGTAGTCCTCCCTACGTATTTAATAACAGTAGATGTCATTTTTGTTCTACAATTATATAAAAGGCGAAAGGTTTTACAAAAACCTTAAAGGTATAGCTAAATGACCAGTTTTAGCAATTTGCAATGGAAGTTTGCGGACTATTGCTGAATGTACACCGTACCGTAACAATAATTAATACCAAAACCATTAAATAATATAGGTAACCATTAAATAATAAACTACATTAGAATTTAATTTTAATATATAACCCTGTTCTCAACTTTGTCAATCTGGCATCTGACAGCCTGACTGGATCATTGTCCAGCCAAAGAGCATATAAAATAATGAATAAAACTATATATAGATATTAAGTTGACCAAAAACTATAATTTACCAAAATATCTAGAGTATAATGTAAGACTTGTCATTATTTTTTATTTAAAATAGGTTA
>JWHW01047353.1:0-10805 GCA_000931545.1 Papilio glaucus
ATAGGATGGGAACGGGAACAGGATTGGACGGGGAGGGGGTTAACGGGGTTGGGGGGAAATATCCTTATTCCTGTCTATGCCCTCCTCTGTCCATTGAAGGTAGGCAACACATCTGCAACACATTTGCTTGTTGCGGATGTCCTTGGGTAGCGTTCACTAAACATCTGGTGATCCGCTTTGCCACCTTCTACCATAAAAAAGCTATACTATAGTATTGTGTGAATTGTCCAAAATATAAATATCAAGTAAGGAGAAAAAAATCCACTATATGCGAGCTATTCTGGTGTGCGCTGCAAAAACCGTTAGAGTTACACATTTATAATGGAAAAGTTAATCTTAAATATTCCTTCAAAAAAACCCGCGACAAAATACTTTATCTATCTTCCGCCAATATCGCCAAAATAGTGGACCATCTATTAATTATAGGGCGGAACGAAGTTTGCCGGGCCAGCTTTGCTATTCCTATTTAGCTTATTATACACACTGTTTATATTTTGTAATGAATTTTTAAAATGCGCGTTGCTAATCAAGAACAACGACACTAAAACCGATACCGACACCGACACCGCCATCATCACCAACGGCGCCACCGTCACCACCACTAACCGTACCAAAAATAGAACAACGACACTAAAACCGATACCGACACCGACACCGCCATCATCACCAACGGCGCCACCGTCACCACCACTAACCGTACCAAAAATCGTCTAACTCGGTTAAAGATATTATCAATTCAATAAGCATGTTGCTGACGCATAATGCGCATGTCGAACTCGCGAACTTATAAGATTTTCCCCTGACAAATATCGTCTAACGCGGCTCAAGAAGTTTACACTTCAATAAAGTACGCAAGTATTTTTTTTTATTATTCTGTATTGAAGCAACCTTTGTGACATTGCAGGTAGCGGGCGGCCCTTTCGATACGGCGATGCGTAATTTTGTCCACAATTTCGAGGGTTTTTAACTTTTTGCGCGAAACCCTAATTATTTTGTATAAATTAGAGTAGCCTATTTGAATCCTTGCAATATTATCCCATCCAAACCGGTTCAGTCGTTTCGGTGATTACCCGGAATAACCGGACAGACAAAAATTTTAAAAATTGTATTTTTGATATAAGTACCGTATATACATCATGTGTATCGGGTATGGGAATTTAATTTTAATATTACTTACAGACACTTCAATTTTATTTATCTGTATAGATTATAGTGAACATATTAAAAAAAATACGGGTTTGAAGAAGAAAATACATTTTCGCTGATTTTACACCTATTTGCCTGAAATATGTACTGGACAAGGTTAAAATCAGTATTTTTCATTACATATCTCGCAACTTGGTATTAAAATTCTAGGTTTTGATTTTCCAATACTACAGTATCTAGAGGAGATAAATATTTTATTATTATTATTTATTACATAATTATCACATTATCGTTTGTAATTCTTTGACGTTACTGTCATAACCCAAATCTCCATTGTCACAATAGACGTAATGAGATATTAACGTTTTTTAGTATAGTTAAAAAAGATAATTTAACAGTACGTTTTTTGTGATGTGACCGATTGGGGTTCCAGGAGACTTTTTTGCATTTCTAACGAATAACCAAGAAAACGTTAGCTGCAAACATCTATTCATGAACCATCGTAGAAAAGCAATGCGTTACTTAAAAATGCAATCACGCTCATTAAAATTGTATGTCAGATTTTTATTAAATTTTGTCCATATCCGGGTAATATGTATAACATGGTAGCATTACTATTGGATTTAGGCAGTATTTCAATAAAACTCTTCATAGATTTCTTTAAAAACACGATATAATATATTTGCTCACAAGTGACATTAGATTTCATATGCAAGAGAACAAAAACGCTACTAGTAATTCAAACTTACACATTCTTTTTAAAAGCAGTCCGCAACAAAACGTTCACAAAGACATATATGAACTACTTTATAAATTTATTTATTCAACACTCCCACTTAAATTTATAAGGTAGATATAACAATAGACTTTACTTTTAAGTGAACAATTTCAGAAAACTTTAAATTAAACATTACCCACATTATCGGCTAGACCAAGTGACAGGACCACCATTCATAAAAAATATATAACCAGTATTAGATTTCCTAGTGTCCAAATCACCTGCAAAGTCAGAGTCAGAGTAGCCAACTAATTCAACATTACCCTGATACACTATAGACATATCTTTAGAATGAATTAAATAACGCAAGATTCTTTTCACAGATGTAACATGTGAAGGACCTGGGTTATTGACATACCTACTAACAATATTTACAGCATACGCTATGTCAGGTCTAGATACAGATGACAAGAATAACAATGCTCCCACTGCTTCTCTATATGGGAAATTAATCGGTTCATCGCTTGTATTTTTAGATAAATGCACATTTACATCAGAAGGGGTATTACTACTTTTTGCATCTGACATATTAAATTTATTTATTTATAATCCGAAACTAAGCGTTTAAAATATGCGCCAAAAGAAAATCCATAATATCTGCCTTCCCTTTTTGGGTATGGCATAAAAATTGTGGTAAGGTAGATATATGAAAGGATTTTTTTTGAGACGAAATAGAAAAGGAACTTAAAACTACATTTTTATTTTTTCACACACTTTACATCTGAAACAAACTGTCTTTTATAAGTCAATATTCTTCCATATGATTATATTAAAACTAGCTGTTGAGTCGAAAATAAAATGCAACCAGACGTCGTAAGCACATATTTGGCGATGCATTTGGCCCAATTGCACGCGTCTTTGCCTGGCAAACAGTGTGAAAATTAGCATTATAAATTGTTCCTATTTTAAAAGTTTCGTTATTGAATAATTACAATTCAATAAAGTATGAACAAAACATTCTTAAATTATATACGTACATACAAACAAATTAAAAACTTTGCTTATTGATTTTTTAAATATGATCATCTTAACATTATGTTAACCACGACCAATTAACACCCGCAAGTATCAAAAGAGTTAACGAATGCGTTGTCAGACGTTTTGGAGTGGATGAGTATTATATATATCACTTTTGTAACTTATTTTTTTTTTATGTTAGAAGGTGGCAAACGAGCAAGCGGATCACCTGATGTTATGTGAGCGCTACCCATAGACATCCGCAACAAGCAAAAGTGTTGCGGATGCGTTGCCTACCTTTAATGGACGGAGGAGAGTGGATAGACAGGAAAAAGGATATTTCCATTCCTTTCAGCGTTAACCCTCTCCCCGTCCGCTCCTGTTCCCGTTCCCATCCTTACCTTATGAGGAAAGGGTGGGAAGGGGAAGAGAACTGAAATTAGGCCTCCGGCACTTCACTCATCAGACGAAACGCAGAGTAGTTCTACTTCACGCCTGTTTTCTGTGAGGTCGTGGTATTTCACCGGTCGAGCCGGCCCATTCGTGAAACAGATGTTATGTAGCGGGCTCTACCACTGTTGGTTCTACCACTGTTATTATCTTTATCTTATTTATCTTTATCTTTCGTATTAAAATAATTTTTATTTAACGAAAACTATAAAGATGTTTAAACGTTGTTTTATAAACCCTTATTTCGAATAACCCAGACAGTATAGGTTTAAAACAAGAGTTACGAAGTTTCCTTGCGATCTCCTTGAAGTTCTTTAGTGAGCCAATCTTAAAAGCAGTTTTCCTGCTACTTCCAATATTAAATCCTGTCTTTGCTTCCGACGTAAGCGATAAAACTTATTACGCCTAGTTTTTTTGTTTAAATTAACTCAGCACTATCTTATTTATTGTCCTTTATATATTTTATTTTACATTATTGAATGTATACGTTGAATCACAACAAACATTGGGCATACGTTGAGCTTCTTGTACACTAGATTATCGTAAAGTGAGATAACGAATTGTTAAATAGGGGCCACTTTAAAAGATTTACTTGTAGCACGAAAACAACATAATTACTACTAAGTGTATCCATGATATTGTTTAAAATATTGAAAGCGTACATTTTTATAACAAAAAAACTCAATATATCTTACTTTGTATTTCAAATAAAACGCTGCCGCGGTAAATGTCAGGTAAAATGGACGTATAAAATGTTTCTTTCTTAACTTAAATCATTTCGCTTAAGGTTTACATAGAAAGGGATTTTGTTTGACGAAATACTCTTGTTGTTTTCATTGCTGCTATTTTAACAGTTGTCTTCGATTTTTTTGAATCTGAAGCATTATTTTATTTCTAATACTTATTTACTTATTATTTATACAATAAATAATAATAAATCAGTCGTTTTCTAGAATGTTTCTCACTGCAGGGGCATAGGCCTCCTCTCCGAGAGAGGGAAAGGGCCGTAATCCATCACGCTGGCCCAGTGCGTTGGTGGATGTTAAATGTCTTCGAATTTATTGGAATATAAAATGAATGTACACTATATGAGAGTAGTATTCGAAAAAAAAAATGTACTAAATATTATTAGCATTATGTATATGTATAATTAATTCATAAGACTTTTGAGTCCATTCAAGGTTTTTAATTTGATGCATATTCAGCTTGGACATGAGAATGTAATTGAATTGAATTTTCATCAATTTTAAATATGACTTACAGAGATAAAAGATTGATAACAAAAGATATGCAGCCAGTTAATATCATGACAAAAACTGAAACACGATAAACAATCTATCCGTTCCCTATGAACACATTTTATAAAGGAAATGCATGCGCTAAAGATGATTAATGCGAGTTGCCGTTCGCACTTTTAGTAACAACTAGCGACCCGCCTCAGTTTCCCACTGGTGGTTTCTTTATACAAAATTTCATTCCCTACTTTAGACCTTTAGGGGATTAAAGAATAATCCATTTTTAGGTCTCATCTACGTTATAACAGAACTTTTTGTGCAAAATTGCAAGTCTCCTAGAGACTCTATATATATTAAATGAACGTCATATACATTTATTTTATTTTATTTCATTTAGTCTATCCGTAACACATGCTATAGAAAATATTTGGCTTTCTGAAAAACAAATTTAACTGTGTTAAATCTCAGACTACCATGCGCCCAATATTCTTAAAATTTCCTCCAACTTTTCTCTTCACGTATTAATTTACAAATTACACATAGAGATGGAGGCGCTCACTGTAAATACTATAAATTTATTTACTATCAATACATCAGTACATTCTGAATATTAGGATACTACGGTGTGCATACTGAGAAAGAAGCATAGACCTTTAAGCTTAAAGTTATGAACTTTGAATAAATGTTTTTTGTTAAAAATTAATTATTTCTATATTTTATATTATTATTGATATCAATGTTGTAAATATTAATGACGTTTTTATAATAAAAGTACAACAATGTAATATAAGTGATATCGCTTTAACTTCATCCACTTTTCTTCCTTAAAAATTCAACTATTTATATTTTGATGCATTTTTTAATAACTAATGGGTTCTGTTTTTATTTTATTCTTTATTGTTAGATCGCCTTTAACACATTACAATTTCAGTTTTATAAGGTGAATTGGATAATGCAAAATGTCATGTGACGCCCTGTTGTAAATGTAGTCTGTAAAATATACGTTTTCTGATATTTAATTTTCTGATATTAAACATTTTATGTAAAAAAACTATGCCAAATATCACATCCCTTCGTTTTCACATTATTATTAAAAGTTTGTATAAGAATCAAACAAATTATAATATAATAGATATGCCATTAGCGGTCGAAAAGTGAAGACTCAAAAAGATTTTGCTACACCTTCATGTGTTTACATTTACGCTTAAGCGACAAACACTAGCTGTCATCTATTAGGCTATCCTTCCATATATAACTTAAAGTTCAACCTATTCAACTGAACAGCTATTTTATAGCATTTTATCGAACAAATGTTTGATATGGTTCTTTAAATTAATATAAACTTTTTTTATATACACTGATTGTGATAAAACAACACTAAATTTGCTTACCACAATACATTAGTGAAAACCGCACCCAGATCGGTTAAGTCGTTTCTGAGATTAGCGGTAACAAACACACAGACAAACAGACAAAAATTCAAATAATCATTGCGTTTATGAAGACCCCCAATAATAGTTTTTCTCAAATATCTTCCATGTGCAGACAGCGAACAGTTACATTTTTATTATGTGTGTAGATTTAGGTAGATATGAATCAACTTTGTACAACAGTTAGATTGCTGCGCTACTTGATTCTAAAAAAAAAATAGTTAAAAAGATATAAATTTATACGCAAAAGAACATTAAAGGATTTGAAAAATATTATACGGAAACATTATATTTTTCGTTTATAAATATGAGTAGCCTCAGTCTCACTGTCGACTTGGTGTTTATATTTCTAATCTCAATCTTTCAATCGAGCTCGCAATTTCATTCATCATTCATTCGCTAAATAGAGGCAGTAAAAAGGTAGGGAAGCTTAGATATGAACTTTGCAAAAACAATGTGAATGACAGCACGGAAATGATTGTCTTTTGTGTGTGGACAAAGAAATACTGGAATTTACAAATAAATACGTATACTCGGACAAACAATTTAGCTTCGACAAGGAGAGGAACCGCTCAGAAATCGAGAGACGTATTCAACTAACCTAGAATAAATATTTGAGCTTGAAGAAAGTTTATAAAACTAATATGCCAATAAGCATATAAAGTGAGGTCATGTCGATCTGCATTTTACCGTGCTTAATTTATGCTTGTCAGACCTGAAAGTATACAGCCAAAATAAAGAATAAAAATTAACACGCCAACGAGGCACAGAAAGAAGCATTCAAAAAATTAAAAAAATATAAAAATACAACACGCAATAATAAGAAGCACATGTAAAGCTATCGAAGCGCTAAACGGTTCCCTAAAAAACTAAAATGGGCGAGGTATATAGGCGAGATTGAGAGACAAGCGATGGATCAAAAATCATTATGGGGAAGTCCAAGTGGGAAACGCTACAGAGGAAGAACTACGTTTACGAGATGGCGAATGATAAATATCAGTAAATCAGTAAAAAGATGGACTGGATGCAAACCGTCCGAGTCTAACGCATAGCTCAAACAACTGGACCTAAAGACATTAAATTTATATTTGCGCAGAGTATATTATATTTTTATAATTTTAATTGAGGCCGCTGGACGGGACCGGTGTAACTAGCTGAGTTCACTTCTTCTTTCTACAGGTATTAAAAGACCGCACAATATATATTTCCAATAAATTAAATATAGTATCACTCACCCGGGGCGTTTAGTCCTCTTCACCTTACATCGGTTACCGGGAAGCCGTGCGTGGACGGCACGGGTAAGAGTCGTCAAGGCGAAATCGCGAAATGAGAGGAGAGATAGCTCCGCCACAGGGTCATCCTTTATAAGCATACTCCCCAAATAGAAAAGTAGTGGTAGGGGATAAATACAAAATAATAAATAATAAACGGTATACTTTTAAAATTATGTTCATTGTTGCGTGTTACTGTCATGTAGACGTGTGGCAGTGTGGTCAGTACTAAATATTAGTATAAAAACTGAACAATATTATATTAAATGAATGTTCGTATGGATAAATAAATTAATCCAATGTAAGTTGACTTTAAATTTATACGATCAATCATATTAGGTTTAGGTTTAATTATTCCAGGTAGGTGGCAGGCAGTTGAAACTGCGGGGCTCAGCGTATAGATAGATAATAAAATGAAAACTTAACAACTAAATTTTGGAATAAACCTTATTTTACGGGTTATATCGCGTTTGTTTTATGATTTTGTTTCCGACGTTTCAAGTAGCGAACGCGCTCAAACCGTCCGAAATTCGTAAAATTAGTTTTTTTCCTATGTTTAGTATTCGCGTAAATCATTAACTAAATGTATTAAATTCGTAAAATAATGTTATACCAGGATTAAGTTACATGTTATATTATATAAGAAATAAAAGATGCTTTATTTTCATTTCCGAGTAACACCCCATGAAGGACCGCAGAACCATGACACAATAAGACAAACCCGATTTCGGAAAGAAAGCAAATAAGTATAAAACGAGAAAATTCGTATCGAATGTCAAGCAGCAACAGTCCCGGCTATTCTTAGGTCGCTTTCAAATAACAAACTTCGATTTCATCAACCTGGAAATAAATAAACCTTTGACCTTAATATACTTTAACTACGAGGAAATTATTAATAAACAAAATTTTGTTTAACACTAATGGCTTCTAGCAAAACCGCGGAGTACTGAAATATTTTCTGATCTTCAATCAGAAATATTATACAAAATATATCAGGCTTGTCTTCATATTATATGGGCATAAATTACGATAATAATTACGTTAGGAGATTTTAATGGCAGGGTTGGTGTAAAAAGAGCAGGGAATGAAAGTGTATTGAGAGCGTACGGTGATGAATGTGTCAATGAGAATGGCGAAAGTCTTTTCACGGTCAGTATGGAAAAGAATATTGTTGTGGCATATACCTTCTTTTGCCACAACAATATTCATATGTATACATGAGAACGAGGGCAAGACAGAAGTGTAATAGATTTTGTAGTTGTGGATGAAAGACTGAAAAGCGTGGTAGTGGGGTATACGAGGGCTTACCGGGAACTGACCATTATCTAGTTCTTTGCCGGATCAAGGACTTATACAAGCGTTGGCGCCACTGAGCACCTGCATCCAATGCCCCGGTAGAACGGTGGAACGGTAGAGTAGACCTGTTGCAAGATGATAGTGTGAAAGAAAAATATTTAAGTTGTCTGGAATAAAAAAGTAAGAAATGGGTGTTAAGTATGTTTGGGGTAAAATAAAGAATGGGTTAGTGGAAGCTGCCACCGAAGCATGTGGAGGATGTAAGAGGAAGGACGCAAGGAAAGCTAACATGGTACGACGGGATATGGCAGTGAATGCAAAGAAGAAAGCATGGCTCGATTTATTAGCAGCAAAAGCCAGGATATCAGATTGAAAGGATTGAGTTCCGATTCCGTTGTTTGAGAATGAAAGTAAAAAAGGTAGTGAATAGGAAGAAGCAAAAATGACAGGAGAGGGATAAAAAAAGATTATCTTACGATTTCAAGGCAAATAAAAAAATGTTTTGAAAATTGGTCAAAAATGCCAGAGGAAAGTCAGTACAATCGAGAATGAACGTTGTTCGTGACAAGAATATTCTGGTGATATAAAGGAGATATTCGGATTGATGCAGACTCAATTCTGTGGAGATGGAAAGGATATTTGAATGTGAAGAGGCATTGGGTTGGCACATGGCAGACAATGATGAAAAAAGGGATAGAAAATGATATAAATTTGAATGAAATTTTGATTGCGACGAAAATAATGAAATTTGGTAAAGCACCCGGGTATGACAGGATGTCCCTTGAAATGCTGAGAGCTGGAGAAGGTTTATTTGCAAGCCTGCTGTGGGTCTTTTTCAATATATGTCTGAGACATGGTCTAGCACCAGAAGATTGGTGTAAAGCTGTCATCGTCCCTCTATATAAGAGAAAGGTTTCGTAGCATGATTGTAAAAATTGCCTTCTTAGCATTGTGGGAAAACTTTATTCTAAAATACTGATTGAAAGAGTCATAAAAGAAACATAAGAAAAAATGTGAGATGGGCAAGCAGGTTTTAGGAAAGGAATGGGCTGCATGGATCAGATCTTTTCTTTACGTATGATTACAAAAAAGTTTCTGGCTGTAAACCAAAAAGTTTTCTGCGCCTTCGTTGATTTAGAAAAGGCCTATGATAAAGTTAAAAGAGATAATCTGTGGTCTGCTTTAGTTGAGTGGATTGAATAGTGAGTATACAAGCATTAAAGTACTTAATAAAGATTCTACTACTTGTGATAAGATTAACGGGACCTATTCAGATCGGTTTAGCATCAATAAAGGTGTAAGACAGTGTTGTGTAGCATCCCGCTGTCTGTTCAAACTCTTTATCATTATTTGAAAGCTTTGAAAGGCGAAGATTGAGAAATTGGTGAGCTACTTGTAAAATGTCTCTTATACACCAATGACCAGATCGTGTTTGCGTCATCGGCGGAGGACTATCAGTAAAGAAGTGGAACAGGTGGAAGAATTTGTGTATTTAGGATGTATGTTTAGTACAGATGGTAGACACGTTAAAAATTTCGGACGACGAGTAAATGCGGGAAATAAACTAGTATAAATACTAGTCCCCGCTTTAATGTATGGAATTGAGAGAGATTTAATGTAAAGAATTGTTGGGATGGAAAGAGGGAGGGCAAGCATGTTAGTGGAATGAAAACCGTTGAGATGCGATGCTTAAGAAGTATGAAGTATTGAATAATAAGATAAAAAATAGCGATAAGTGTAACTTAATAGTAGATGTTGTGATTAGAATTGAGAAAGGTATGCTTCGGTGGAGAATTTTTATAATGCATTTGATAACCTGAAATGATCATTGGAAAATATTCTAAACGGAATCAATAATATTGTAATGCTAAATTCAGTACAATCCTTGAGAATTTGAATCTAGCTATATATTAAAAATAATGACATCATTATGAATAATTCATCTTTTAAGATTTAATAGGTAGGTTATGCAAGAAAAATAAAAACTATTTAAGCATTTTGTTAAAAATGAGCTCTTTTATTAAGTTTGCCGTATGTATAGTATTTTCCGGAATTTGATTAGCGACGCTATACAATGGCGTAATAATAAAGTTGTTTTTTTTTTAAATCAACATGTTCGATCCCTGCCTAGGAATATTAGTTTAAAAAAATCAAATGATGCAGTTTTACTTTCATCAAAATTGGGCCCGAGACCCCTGTGGTGTATAGATATTATAATAAAATATGTGCGCCTGCGACACCC
>JWHW01047364.1:13934-31016 GCA_000931545.1 Papilio glaucus
TTGTAATAGGATTTTTTCATTCTCATCATGAGATAAAGTTTTTTTACCAATTAACTTCAGCTTATGACGGCCCAATATATGGAAAATCTCAGATTGCTGATACTTCTTCAACTCAAATAGCATCTGAGTTTAAAAAAATCTTTATGTGGAAGTAACGAAGTTAATCCTATTATCAATCATTTTTTTCATTTAAAAATAAGGTTGGATTTTAACAAAATAGTAAGCTAAACATTATGCAGCAGAGTCACAAAACAAATGTAAACTGGAGGAGTAATAGTGGAAACAATTAGCATTGGTTCAGGAACAAGCTCTTTTCATTTGCATTTAGGTGTCTGCAGCTTAAATGATACAGTGTCAGCAAATTTGCCTCGATTGGAGAGGAGACGTGAAAAACAAAACCGTTGTACAAACTGCATTAATTCTGTTGCATAAAAATCAGCCAATTATTCAAATACAGGAGAGCTATGAACCGGGGACTGTTTCGATGAATATTAATTGTTTTCAATGGAAATAAAAAGGATGAAAAAGAGTAGAACAATTTATTTTTTTATTTATTTAAGCTGATAATTACCATAGCTTGGTGTGTAGTATTTGTTTATGTGCTCGAATTACAAGTGACTTATCTTTATTCATTCTTACAGCCTAAAACAGCAATTCATAACAAATTTAAAGGAATAGATATGACAAGAAGGATAAGGAAAAGAAGATAAGGGACAGGGTAAGGAAAGGCGAATAGACCTTCGCCAGCACACGGAGATTTAGACTATGCAACGTGTTTTAGTATTATTCCAGTTTAAGGACAACCGGACCGAAATTGAAAGGTTTTACGAGACTTATCTGATAGTCTACGCTTTGCTTAGTGTGCAGTGCTGTTAATGGATGTAGATCTTATATATAAATAGGATGGTGTAGTCTACCTCGTAGCGTATTCTGTTAGTCACCTCTTAAATAATATTTCAAAATGCGCTGTTATAAAAGTACACTCTCGAGAAGTATATGTAATAGCGTGGTGTCCGAGTATACTTCTCTTATTATCTAATCGCAAATGATATTGGCTTAGACTTACGGTTTTGCGACAGGACAAAAGAGCTATTTCGCCTAAGGTAATTAAGTAATTTAAGTTATTTTCCTAAACGTTGCAAAGACCACGGCACGTGCACGGAAAGACGTTATACGTTTTGATTTGAACTCTAACTGCAGACGTATCACCGGAGTGTTATCGTGTTTCCTAATGATAATGGAACTTTCGAGTGACTGTAACCCGACATTAATTCGACTTGTACTTTAACGTAATGGCGTCGGTTTCACTAATTGCACGTTAGAATAATTATATTGCTCTACGCATATTCGTTTTAATGGATTCCGCGCATTAATATTGGGCTTAGTCACGTGCCACGTGTAATTTTGTTTGCTCAAATCTAATGTTAAAGTAATTTGTTCTCACGCTCCTACTGCGCGGAATGCGTTGAAAGTTATCTAATTTCGTGCTGTTCGCCATTACGCAAATTAAGTTCAAATTAATTTATGCTTTTACCTTGCATGCAATAGTTAATTAGTGTTTGTTATGTTCAATGAGATGGCAATATTCCGGTTGTAACTTAAACTTATGCTTTTATCGCCATCGTATGGTACAACGGGGTGAATATGCTCACCGAGTGATACCTCACTTACCAGTCATGACAGTGTCAGAGATTTATAGTTATGTTTGTTAGGATTAAGTTGATACAAGTCCGACGTGAATAATCTATACTTTTTAAGCGGTTTTATTAAGCTCGTTGTTAACATACTTATTTGTGTCTTTGGGTCATTGTCAATTTAGTCATTGAAATTTGACCTGTCAAACAACACAAATCCTGTTAACAGATTGGTCTACTATTTATTTATTTATTTAAGAAGACATACAGAAACAAAAGATAAAAATTAGGTACTCAATGTATTCATATCACAACTTGACTACTCTAACTTGGCTGTAATTCCGTTTTAAAGAGATCAAATAGAAAAAGATTTTCATATGTTATTAGGAATTAAAATTACTAAATAACATTTATTCTGATTTGAAACGAATTATTGTGATATTAAGTTAGTAGTAGTGCAGTTTAAAAAAAAAATTCTTTAGAAAATTTACTTTTAATTTACAGCAAAACAGATTAAGTTAAATGCAACAAAATACCGCCGATTATTAAACTACTAGATGGCGCTGCTTGTGAAGAATCAAAACCGTTAAGGATGATCCTGCTCCTGCTCCCACTGAATCATATATAATATTATATATACAGTGTCATTGTAAATCTAAGATGGCCGCCGCCACGAAATGTATATTTATTACAGGACTTGACTATTAGAATATAGTACACTTAAACAAAATCCATTATAGCCGCCAACAAGATTGGCCGATTATATATTTTTCAACAAACCTCTTAATATGGGTATCAAATAACCCTTTCATTTTTCAATATGATCAATGCCTTAGATTAATTAAGAAAGTGGTATAACCTAATTTTTTTAGCTTTTAGTATGTAGCTTCATTATCTTTTTTTTCTAATATGGGTAATTCTTTGGTTAAACTTCATTGTTTTTTCTTTTTCATCGTAATAGAACAATTATAATTTACAAGTGATGTGCCCGGCTTCACCCGGTACGAATTATGTTGATCCGATCACTACCATACTTCACACGAGCACCCGCTGGTTCAATCTAAGCGTTTCCTGCAAATTTCATCGAAATGAGTTGAGCCGTTTCTGAGTATATAGGAAACATACAAATACACATCGCTTTTTATATACATCGATAAAAGATTATTATAGACAGAGGCTAATAGTGTAGTGAAGTGAAAAGTGAAGCTTACATGACGAATTCGCTGTTTGAGTATAGCTTTGAATAATGTAACCTATTAAATAATTCTGCAGTGTTATAATACATCACTTAATTTGAAATGTGTCTTGAAAACGGCTACTTTGTAAAACATGAAGGAGGCAACTTCGAACACGTAATACAGCTATTTAGCGTTGTAAAACAAACTGCATAAGGTCTCGCTGGAAAAAATATAAAAAGGCGAAACTAATAAAGGCGCAATGAAACTCGTGTTTAACAGTACACAATGCAGTGTACGTAGCGGCTATTTACCGAACATTGGCACGGCGGGGCACACACGGCGTCTTCGGTGCCAATATATTGCTTTCTCGCGTGATGTCGTTACGGGCAGCTGTTGCCTTTGCCTACTTGTTTTTGCAACCAATATATTACCCTTACAAAGTAAAACTTTCCACTTTATCATTGTCTTTTGATTGTTTTCCACGGTATTGTTTACGTTTTGCCTACTTGATTTGTGACTGATGAAATTATTTCTTATGTTTACAAAGTAATTAATTTATTAAAAATATTCTAACAAAAATTTCTATAGCATATTTTTGTTACAACGACGTATATGTATGTTATGGTCATGACCTTATTGAGTGGTAAAGTTGTATGACCACCTTTTCAAAGGATTCATAACGGACTCTAAAGGAGTCTTATAAAATAGACACAATGAAGACATAACTCTTTTCATTAGAGTTTATTTACACTACAATTTAAATGAAAAGTCTTGGAACGGTGGCCGTGCTCAGGTCGATGCAGCGTAGGTGAGCCTACCACAAAATGGACTTCTGATGTGGTCAAATTTGCGGGAGTTAACTGGACAATGGGGGTAGGGGACCGATCTTTGTGGCGATCAATGCCTACTTTCAGCAGTGGACGAACTATTGGCTGAACATACACACTTTAATTATTGTTATATTATTTATTTTAACGCGCTTCACTGTCTGAATAAGTGCGTAAAATAAGCGAAATTACAGTAAACCATAGATTTATAATGTCTGAAAAAGTTTTAGTTTTGGTTTGGTTAGACATTTAATTACATGCGCCACACGATTTTATTTTTAAGTCTGATCAAAAACCTTTGCTTTAGCTTCTAATAGATTTTTTGTGTTAAAATGTAGTTGATGCATTGAGTTGATTGTCACCTTTTAAAAAATTGTGTCAGAATTTTAAGTCACAATTTTTAATTTGGTATTCTACTGTCATAATGATTAGTCAATGATGTATTATTATGAAACAGCAGTAACTAGTAAAACTTGAGGACTGGTAACATTACAAACTTATCTTCGTAAAGTTTCATCGAAAACGACTAGAAAACAAAACGGTTACTAAGATCATCCGAGTTGTGCTCTATAAGGTGTACATCGTATTTATATTATAGCCAGAAGTACTACTTACCGTTAAAGAGCTCGAAATCATAACAAATTGAGCAAAGGTTAAAGGATAAAGCGAGATTGACAGGGGTCTTTAGCACTGCTTCAGGCTACGAGCATACGCTCCCGTCGATGGCTCTCCATTTTGTCGAATGAATCGGCTTGTAATTTTTGAGGCGTTCATCGCCTTTGTTTTTTTCCTTTGTGTAACGTGAAATGATCAATCGACTAACAATATTTGCGAGGGTCCTTTCTTGCTCGATTTTCCGTTCTATTTCTTATGTTCTAAGAACTGCGATCCTCAACACTACGAAACATGGATGCACCTGTTTTCTTATTTATTCATGGTGCACAATAATTCTCAATCATATAAGAATATTAAGTTAAATCTTTATTACTTAGGGTAAACAAGTCAATAGTTGTTTTTATATATTCCTTCTTTTGCTAAAGATAGATTAAAATAGAATCTTAAGACCTTATAGAAATGTCAGTTAATGGTGCCAGCATAAAAATATAACGGTTTAAAGCACCCTACCACTTTTCACATGTGATGACGCTCCTATCTTGCCCTAAATCTTAGAATGTCGCTTTAAGAGTTTATGAGAACGTCTTAGTTGTTCCATTTGTAGCGAGACATGCAATTTCAATGCCGAGCGATGCATTATGTACTAGTATATTATTTTATTTTATATATATTTTTTAACCAACAAAAATAGTTTCGTTTTTAGCTAAGGGAAATTTGTGACAAGTTTTAACTTGGTTTCGTAAATGTTTTGCTTTCGGGGCTATATTTCTAGTCCTATAAAGCGAATACTGATCTCCATAGTAAAGTTAAAAAACGAGAGCATTTTTCCTATAAGACGAAATTTATAGCTTCCAGGAGCGTGCATGCAATGACCAAGTCTTATTTTAAATTCTCGGGAAAGGAATTGTTCAGAAAAAAAAATACTGACAAATAATAACTTACCGAAAAATAAATGCACACCAGCCAATTCGTGTCTTTGTACCAAGTTGTTCTATAGAGGACCAGGCAAAGTAACCTAAAAGCTGGACTGGCCAAACCAGTATGTAATAAATGCAATAACACCTTATTTAAGGCTCCCATCAAAGTCCTTGACCTTTCTTAGAATTTAAACTGTTAATATTTAGACTATAAATCGTATTTGGCCCTCTGTATTAGTGGCGCAAAACACAATTTATATGGGTAAAAAGAAAGAAAAAACGAAATGGAATGAGAGTGAGTTGAAAAAATATCGAGGTCACTCAATTTTCCGTTCGTTATGTCTAAGTGAATATTTGCATGACGTTAATGAACTCTTACGTCATATCGAATGGCCGATAAAAAGCAGCCAACTTCTTGTCTTCATTACCTGCTTTAATTAAAAACCTTTCCTTTAACCAACCTTTTTATATTTACAAGCTTTATGAATTTTATAATTGAAATTTCTCGAGATATTTTCATAAGATGGCTCACTGTTGCTACTATTTAAATTGGGACAATTTGAAAGTATCCAGGATATAGAATTAAAACTGTTCTTTTATATTTTACATTATGGAACTACATTTAGTACTCAAGGAACCATTAGGCCCTCCAAGTACGATATGTATGTACTTTGTAATCAATTATTTTAATAAAGACATGTAAAAGTGCTTTTTAAAAGGCTTTATCTGATTCTTCTTCCAAAAGGTTGTAATGTTATTCATATAATATAAAAGAACATTGCAGTTCACGGGAATTCCTTTGGTAGTTAAACAACAATTACTTGAACGTAAAAAGCTTATGCAAATAAAATAAGTACGCTTTTTTTATGGAATAAGGTGGCAAACGAGCAAGCGGATCACCTGATGTCAAGTGAACGCCGCTCATAGACATCCGCAACATGTGTTGCAGATGCGTTGCCTACCCTTAATGGACAGAGGAGGGCATAGACAGGAATAAGGATATTTCCATTTCCCCGTTAACCCCCTCCCCGTCCAATCTTGTTCCCGTTCCCATCGTATTCTTACGAGGAAAGGGTGGGAAGGGGAAGAGGACTGAAATTAGGCCTCGGCACCTCACTCATCAGACAAAACGCAGAGTACTTCTACTTCACGCCTGTTTTCTGTGAGGTCGTGGTATTTCACCGGTCGAGTCGACCCATTCGTCCAACAGATGTTGTTGTTGCGGGCTCTACCACTGTGGAAACGCTTAATGTAGTATGAATTAAATACAATGTTAATGTTTTTTAAATACACACTTGCGTGATTGGTTATAACCCCCGCAAAAAAGGGGTGTTATAAGTTTAACAATATCTACGTGTCTCTCTGTGGCATCGTAGCTACCAAACGAATGAACTGATTTGATGCACTCTTTTCTATTTCGAAAGCTGTTGTGATCAAGCTGGTTCTTAGCTGTAATTAACAAAGATTTTTTTGGGCGTTTGAACATAATTTAATTTAATTATTTAACTTGAACTTTAATTTAATTATTTAAGCACATCCTCTCGTTCTCTACTTCTCATCTCTTTATTGCATTAATTAATTTAAGAAAGAGGTGGGAAATAATTAATGTTTACGGGTAGCAGGATTTCTTATCTCCAGGTGACCCGCTCGCTCAAGTGCGTGCACTAAAACTGCCACTGTCTGTCTTTTCCTTTAAGAGTAAATAGGCTAATGCATTAATTAGTACATTAATGTATATTTCGCTCCTAAACATCAAGTACTAGTTAATGATTAGTAAGAAAATCAATAAAATTTCGATACGTATTATTCTTTATCAAAGGTAATTCAATAAATAAACCAGGATACATATCACCACAGCGTAAGCCACAGCCACAGCTTATTAATCATAAGTCAGCAGATCCACGGGCTGGTGCCGCGTGTGCAATATATTACAGATAGTAAGGAGCGGCGATGCGAACAGTTGGCGTTAATGGCCGGCCCTACCCCAGGGAAATGCGCTCTTGATAATGTGAACAGTAATTTTATGTTGCAACAATAGCAGCTATTCGACGTACCGCTTGATAGTGAGATAGCTCCGAACAGATGGCTATCTAGGAGCAATAAAAATGCTGAACGGCAGAGTTTGTTATAATAAATGTCGTGAAGATCAAAATACCAAGTATTGATAAACACATTTCAGTACAATTAGTTGGATAATTGACATGTACGAAAACAGAAGAATTTACGTTAGTTTTGACAGACCATTGTTTTAATATTTCAAAAGCTGATGGTTGGTAGGAATGCCGATTATGAACAACAAGCTTCTTATTTACTTAACTACAATCAAGATTGATAAAAGATAATGTAAATAGGAACCTCGTACACTAATATTATAAAGAGAAAGATTAGATTGTTTGTTGTAGAATAACTTAAAAACGATTTTAAATTTTAGATTTATTCATCAATAGAAAACTCTACTAGGAGCGAGTTACATAGGATAGACGAGTAAAAATATCCTATGTACAATAAATAACATATAATAAATAGATATTTACCTGAACAAAGCCGGGGTAGGTTTCTAGTGTTTAATATTTTAAATCACGAAGGTAGTAAATGAGCACGCGGTTTCCCTGAGGGTTGACATGATCAGGTTTTTTTATGTATACCCTAAAGTAAGATAAACATTATTGTCGGTGAATATTTAACATTAATTTATCTTTATAAGAAATTTAGTACCATTAATTATATGTTGTGTATGTAAATTCTATTCATTTAACATTTTTTCTAAGCTTCAGAAACTTATTACAGTCACTTGAAGAAATCCTTGGGTATTAGCACCGTAGTACTTCTAAACAATACAATTAAAAACAAAAACGTGTTCGGTTTTACACTTCGAGTGTTATCTACCCTAAGCCGCCCTTTTAAAAGTATGGGGAGTACAGAACTCCATAAATCACTAGGCATTAGACATATCGCACCAAATATTAAGGACCCATGCACGGTCGCTACACAAACGCAACCATTTAAATACTTACGCAAAGTAGTTGTATATTTTTACGAAAAAGTGATAACAAAAATCCTAGAGTAGTGCGCTGTAGACGTTCGTTTTTTCACCGGACCGGTGTCCGGTGCATGTACACGGGTTCATTATAAGCCATATAGCACCGCAAATCTGTCTACAAACATGGTCCGTTGTCCAGTGAAAAAAACGGTCGTCTACAAACGCTCGGAAGCTTTACCTTTGCATAAAGGAATACTATTATATCATCGCAAAAGAAGACAGCAATGTAGAAAGAACGTCAGTTGTACACAGCATGTATTACGAGTACTAAAACCATTGGATCAATTACTATGTACTATCAATGTGTACAATTAAGCATATAAAATATAAAAGAATACAGACAGACACTACTGACAAAAACTTTGCTTTAAGACGTGCTAGTCGTCATTTTCATTAGGGGAGGCCTGTCATCTGAGAACTGTGTTAGGATCGTTAAATTAGTGAGCACACACTATATTCCGACATTATCTTTATGAATTATAAAGCTTTTTACAGGCTTACCTGGCACAAAGGTGTGCAGTGCAACACACAAGTACACCTAATATAAAGTAAAGTTGCGATGTCCTTTTAAAATAAAGTATATCGCTTTTTTTACTTTTGTTTGTAATTTCTGTAACACTGCTAAATAAGGCTGTTTATGTGACACTTATTACACGTTTTATTTGGAGTAACGTACAATCGTAACTTCCAATTTATGTAAATGGTTTGCGAAAGTGGAATGTTATTTTAGGCACAATGTGTCCTGTCGTATAAAGAAAAGAGTTATTTAATGATATCATCAGAAAAGTTGTTCAATCAGCAAGCAATTAAACCACTACATTACTTGCTGCTGATGTATATGTCATATTATGAATGATTAATATATTTCATAATATGCAGCTTAATTAAAGTAACAACAACAACAACAGTGATGCAATAACAGTGTTCAGTTTTTTTTTAATGAAAAGAGGGAAAATTTGTTTATGAGTTAAACCGGAACAAACAATCAAATCTTTTCTCTTTATAGTATTAATGTGTGTGACTAGCGGGCCCAGAATACGTTGAATGCATGAATGGTACCTGCCAATAGCAGAACCCGCTATATAGAATAGAGTAATTGCTATATAAACATATATAAAATAAAATAAAGTAAACGTTCTTTTCTAAATTATAAATAATATCTCCTGTAATTCGATGACAGTGCCATCTACATTCTATTCCATACCGAGTTCATTTGTAAATTTAAACCATGCCAGAACCCATACAAAAACACACAAAATTTCATCATAATCGTTCCAGCCGTTTCGGAGGAGTTCAGCCACTTACTCACACATGCACAGAATAAATATACAAAACTTATTGTAAATTGTTAATACTCTGATTAAAAAAAACATTGCTGAACAGAAGTTTGCATGTATCAATTTATCAATAAAATATACTTCTATTTAAGTTATAAAATATTTTATCAATAATGTGGGCCATTTCAACGGGTGTTTGTGCAAGTCTATTTAAATAGGCTAACACGGGCTTTGTCAAGTAATGGTACGTAAATCCTTTCTGAAAGGCGGACGCGATCCTTTCATGGCTATCAAAGGAGCATGTCCTCCGGCAATAAATAGATAAAATTGCTCAATATGTAATTCTTAAAAGAATCGAATAGATCCACTAACATTTTTGGGATCACTCGATGAATGATCTCTTGAAAGTCTTCTTTGTTGTCTAGCAACGCAAAAATAGAACCGCTTTTTGTTTGTTTAAAACCTTATTTGTGTATTATAAAGGAAATGAAGGCTTAATTATCATAATTGTTTAAACATAAAGATTAAATATTATTTAATTAAATGATCACAGTAATTAAAAAGTGAAAAAATAAACACTAGTATTTTTTTCAAAATCTTACAAAGTTAATATGCTTTAAGTTATCTTATCTCTGTACTACATAATGTTTTATTATGTACGCATATTTATGTGTACATATAGATATTTATTTATTAGCTGGCTGTTGCCCGCGGCTTCACATGCATTCGTTGCTATCTTCCTGACTTGAAATTTTTATAACTAGAATTACATATGCATAAGTAAATGTAAAAAAGATGTTATAGAAAATGACTTGTATCTCAAAAAAAAGGTTGCTTTTTTTTTGAGATACAAGTCATCTCTTTATTCCTGACAATATGCAAAATTTCATGATGATCGGTTGAGTAGTTTACGCCTAAGAGCGTATCAAACACACAGTCGCATTCCCCCATCTCCATTTTACCATCGGACGTTTAGACACACGGCTGGTGTCCATTCTTTTATAGCGGATATACCGCGCGTTCGCACGAAGAGATTCGAATCTTCGTTCATCGTGCGCACGGCAAAGGATTCGAAGAAGTTGCCAGCATCAGTGCTTCCGTCCAACTATGACGTGGATACCTTCAAGAAGAATGAATAGGCTGATACTCTAAACTAGTGCGTGCCATCTTTCGACTACACCGTCACTTAACATCGGGAAGCATCGTGGTCAAGCGCTAGTTTATATAAAAAATATAAAATTCGTTAGGATAGAGCGTGTATTGCCAACATATAAAAGAGATTAACAAAAATATTATAAAGGAACAATGTCTTATTAGGAAGATTAACGTTAAAGTTATAGAATTATGATTTGGTGGCTTAAAAACTGATAACAGTACGCTTTATTTGGGATCAGTGACTAACGATCCTAAAAACTTAACAATTTATCGACTCTTAAATACCATGGAACATACCGTAACACGTGTTTAATTACCCAAAATAAGGGGATGACCAGCTTTGACCGTTTATCCCATCCAAAAGTTTGTAACCGAAAGATCCTTGATTTTAACAGTCAAACAGTGGCGATGTTTGCACAAACAAAATATGCAAAGTAGGTGCGGGCGCGCGCGATACGGGCCCCGCTAATTATGTGAGAGCACGCTGCGCTGTGTCCGACCACCCTCGTCCTACATTCCGGGAAGCTAATAAAAAATGCAAAAAAGAATGTGGCGAATTATCAATTATAATTAGCGGCGGCTGCGTCTGCGGGAAATTAAATATTAATTTAGAGGACTGTGTCGCATAAGTTTCGAAGTTGTTACGATGTTATGTTTAGGGATTTCTATAACGAAGGCATATAAACTGAAATTATGTCAATAAAAAATGTTTGGCAACTTAATTCGATATGTAATTTAAGTAAATCCCCAAAACAACATACAACTGCTCTGGTACATCTCTGAGGTTGTTGATATCTCACGAAGTATTATAAAAAACAATAAGACTGTAGTCTGCGTGAAATTACACAAGGATATCAAATATCTCACTCCTTGTCTTCATACACATCTCGATTTTGGATTGAATCTAGGATCCAAGGTTCGTATGTTAAACAGTTTTGTCATTGATCTGTATAATCTTTAATATTTATTTTTAGAAAAAGTAGGACGAGAACCTGACAACATAAAAAGTAAAATCAGAAAGAAAGCAAAGCTACAATAACAAGTAATTATTTACAATGAACAAATTTATCAACACATTATTTCTCCCATACTAATTTAGTCATAATAACTTAGTTAAAAATATATCTAAAAAAATATGTATGTAAGGCTTCTACTACATCCATACTGTCGGTTATGGGCACTTCTTATATCCATCCTGTTTAGTATGTCACAAATCTATTCGATATACTTATAACTTCTCCTAGGACGTCCCCTGCCAACACTCCTCACTCACTTTTGCAACATAACTTTGTTTTGTTACTCTCTCATAATTTATCCTTTTCACATGCCCATGCACCTCTGAAGCATTCTTTTCAATTCTAGTCACAACACCACATCCATGTATATCAAAATTATTAAATGTACAGTGTACATATCATTTTATTTAATTTATTTGCTTCAAATCTTTATATTTAACCTTGACTAACTTACAGAGTGTTGTCATTAAAACAGCTGTTTCAAATTAGATCCCTTGTATGTTTATTTTTATGTTGATCTTTTCGACTTAACACCTCGAGTTTTTTACCGGATGACTGCATGATTTATTGTTTGTAAGACGAGCCTCGCTCTCCGAAGCAAACTAAGGTTTTATCTCCCCTAAACGCGATTTATTTAACACCGAGGTGTTTGAGATATTTCAATAAATCACAAATGCGTATCAAATTTCTAAGGCGTCGCCCTAAAGAAATGCATAAAGCGGAACTAAGGGCTGAGGGGATCTTCGCTAAGCCTTTTCCAACTTCATGTCTTATAATGATTACAAATAACTAAGTTGTTTATTTTATTTTCATGTGATAATTGATGAAAATTGCAAAAAAAAATAATGAGGGTTAATAAATGTGATAAAATATTGTTGAAGGAAAAAAATATTATAAAACTATAATGGCAAGGGAAGTTACAAACAAGGGCGAGAGCAAATATATTCTATTGCTTTATACGTAAACGGTCTTAAGCGTGTAAAAGCTGTGGGTGAAAACTGATAAACGATAGCGAGACATTGTGTAGGTGGGATAAGCAGCAATACAATAAAGCTCTGTTTAAACATTTGTCTTCCACTCCCATAGATAATGGTCGTATGTTGCCACCACAAACATTATTATCGTTCTAAGTTGTAAACAGAAATTTGCATCGTCTATGGAATAAACTTCCCAAGGCGGTCGACAGTATATCACAGCTTATTGCAAGTTGTGAATGTCTTATATCACATTATAATCTTAAGGGGTATTAAAACAAATGTACCACTCGTGTAGGTTGGTAACCATTGTCCTTACTATTTCCATGTACTAGAAAGATTACTGCGATGCGTTGGTGGGCTCATATTGAGCTGTAGCTGTCCGCGACATACAATCGTATCGTAGTAGTAATCATTGTTATCTCTGTCAATTCAAAAAAAGTAAGCACCTAGAGGGACAACGTTTACAGATCTCTATTTGGCACGGTCCTGGTAAAGGTACCCTGCCCGCTTCGCCAACTAAATTGTACATCTAATATCTACGCATAAATATTGTTCGGTATTATACTCTTAATATTGCTTTTCTTTAATATGTTACCAATCAGATCATCGTATCTTATATAGTATCTTCACAAACGTTCTTATTTTATTAAAGTTAACTTTATTGATTCGCGTTCATGACACTAACATGCCAATTATAAACCACTCGACTAGCATAATTACAAAGTACGCTGTTCTGCCTTCTTAACTCGAAACAGCCCGTCGTCCGTCTTGGAAGAATTCTAAATTGAAAATGTAAAAATGGCCGTTGCCGAGTGGAGCGTGGAGGCGCATCGTGCATCGTGAGTGTAATGAATACCTGTCAGGCGCGCGTGTGGGCGATCCACGGCCTCTAAGTCGAAAGCAAACATTTACCCTTCGCTCAACAGTAATTGTTTAAAATTGAACCTAACTGTGTGGGCCAGGCCTGGTGCCCGGCCAGCTCTGCGGGTTTTACTTTTATCCGCGATAAGCAGCCACTCAATGAGGACTGAGATTGAGACGTCGACGAAAGTGTGGGAGTGAGAGATCAAGTTAAACAAATCTAAAATACGTCACATGGTTGTCGACTAGCGAAGACTAGTTTAGTAATTACAGTGCTAAAAAGATCAACCTATTCCCTGCAGTTAAAAGTTTCATTCCATAACATATACATTGACGTGGCAGGTGCCATTATTGTCCGCTGTGATGGTAATGAAGACTGGAATATGGCATCATTGACACTGCATGCTATTTACGTATTGACGTTAATTAGATGGAACGGCCGCGCTGTCATTTGCTCTTCACAACGCGTACCTCTATTATCGAACATAACGATTTGATGTCATTATTGGAATGCAAATTTATTAATACTGCTTACCCGTCTTAATGTTTTGCACAGTTTCAAACATACGCCGAATTAAATGTGTAAATATATTTGTTTAACGGATAATATTTGTGGAAAAGATGGCGTACGATGATTCGTTGGTATTTCACTGAATGAGATCGATACATTTATTAACCGCCGCTCTTTTATAATGTTTTTCTTCATTAAAATATAATTAATACATACTATAAAATGTTTTACCTTCAATGTCAAAGTAACAAAACAAATGTACTATGTTGAGAACAACAAAATAGAACAATGTCGAATGTATTATAAGCAGAAGACCTACAACTACAAACCAAGATGGCTCCTCACACACGCCTCGGGGTGGTGTTAATCACCTTACAAGCTTATTAACGCTGTTGTAACTCGCACAAGGATATAAGCGTTCACTTTAGACTTTAGAGCATTGTGTACAGTACTGTTTGGGCGAATGACTCTAAATAATACAATACATTGGCTATATTACAACTCATGAATAATTCGTGAAATTCATGTGTTTTAAGTATTACTTAGTAAATTTTCAAATTACTTTCTAAACTTATTTTCAACGCTGTTTTTATGATTCCGCATTTCTTAGCTCATTTACTTTTTATTTATTTAAAGAGACATACAGAAACAAAAGATAATAATTAGATAAGGTGCGGTAATTATAAAAATAAATTCTAATGTTTCCTAATACTTATTGCCTCACTGCGAACAATGTGTGCTAGCGTTGTTTAGGTACATTTTGCCTAGTAATATGTCGGAGTACTAAGAACTAAGACATAGCATTTTTTGAGACTCTGCGAAATAAAACTATATCACATTGGTCTAATATTTGTCTAAGATCACTACAAATATTGGTCCCTTCACACCTTCATGGACTCCTCAGTAGCCCGATTTTCACCGGATCGACGTTCTATTTTATGGATAAAATATAGAAGTGAAGACTAGTATTTCCTTGAGATAAGTCCATATAGTCTGCATATGCCTAATTTACTATTGTAGGATTCAAAAAATCCTTTAAGCATCAATAATGAGTAAATCAATTAACGAATTTAACTGAGCGCGATGACATAATAACTGTCAGCGAATATTAATATAAAATAGTTAAATGTTGCATTCGTGAGTAATCATAATTGATTCTGGCGTTTAATTAAATTTTCTACCGCAGTAAATAGATATATTGACAATCTATATGAAATCGGACGTTCATTTTATATTAAACTGGTGCAGTCGGTTTCGATCTACCAATTTTGTATAAAGTAATCAAAGCTTAGCCCGCTGAAGCTAATGCAATAGCAGGCCAAACTATAAAGCTAATAAATTAGGGTCCTACGCACATACCATCATGTCTTAATTAAGTCATGTCACTTGTTTTAAAATTTATTAAAATAACGATGACGTACATATGCTGTATGCTGTCCGTGCTTCTATTTTATTATTGGGATGTTTATTGTTTCTACATAAACGATTTGGCTTTAAATGATATATGAGTAGAAGCATTTTCCTCCATCCCAAAATTATCCAACGCGCCAGAAAGAAATTGTCAGTTTTGACTAAACTTAAACTAAACCTACTTTTAAAATTATTTAAACAGTAAATTATTTAGCAGTAAAGCCGTTTTAATTAGTGTGTTAAACCTACTTTTGTTTAAAAAATTGTCTTTTAGATTATTGTTGACTGTTAGGACATTGGTTATCATTAATAATCCATTAAAAAGTTATTAATTAATAATTGGAATGAGTTATATTGTTTAGAAATCGATCTGATTTTGTCTACGCGATAAAAAATGTAGATCTTATATACATAAAAAAAGACATGATTCTGTTTGTACACCTTATAATATAGTTGCTTATATACAATCAGTTTCTTTCCTGTTCAATAAAAATAGAGCGACAGGACCGGGGGTTGAAAAGAGTGCTACAGTTACAATGCCGCAGAACCAGCGGACCGCTTCGATTGTACAAAAGAGTATTGTTCTTGCCATGTCGAATGTATCCGATGGGAACTCCGGTACCAACGTGAACTTTATTACCTATCAACTATTATATAAATATACGTACCATATTGACTTTTGTCTAGCAGACATAAAAATAATCACTAATAATATAAACTTTGTCTATTTCGCTTTCACGCCTAAACTACTAAACCAATTTAAATTACTACATAAGGGTTGTAAAGGGATGCAAATTTGTATGGAAGTTTGTATGGAAGTTTCGTCCTTTTTGAAGCTAGAAGATTGAAACTTATTTTTTTGGGTTTTGGAGAGATATAAAAAATACCCTTAAGGAGTATAAAACAAAAATGAAATAAAATAAAATGATAAAAGTTTGTAAGGAAATATGTTTGGTTTATGTGAATATTTCATGAATTTGCGACAAGAGACAAAATATTCGATAAATACAGAGAAGAATTAAGATGGTAGTGATATTTATGGCGTCATTACAAAATGTGAAACTGAAATGAACGCAAGTAAAAAACTTAGGGGGAAGCTTATTTTAATGTTCTATGAATTTTATTAGACACCTAAGAAGGCATCCTAAATAAATTCTAGAATAATTACAGAGTATTGATTTACTATTGTTTAAGTTCAGTTTCAATGAAGACGTCTATATTTTAGTGTTTACCTGATAGTATATTTAGTGTTCTTATTAACATGAGTTTTTATTTCCATAAGTCATTATTCTATATTACGATATACCAGCTTAAGTATTAGGTATATTCTACTTCGATCTCTTGGTTTATTCTTAATGAACTATGTAAACGAGGTGGGGTTTTTCCAATGTTATGGCATAAATATTAGTGTATTCTCATTTTCCTTACAGCTTCTATAGTTTTGCGGATGAAAAACGACAGTGAACAAAGATCCATTATCATATCGATTCTTTTATGATATACTTTTTATTGTAAACAATGTTGTACTAGTAGTAGTCTGAAATTTTCGATTAACTTCTCCATTTGGTCAGTCTTCAATTGATGAAATAAAATGAACAACAGGCAAAACATTAAAATTTTGCTCTAATTTGCAACGTTATAATATTACGCGTACATTTAATTTC
>JWHW01047364.1:40458-51871 GCA_000931545.1 Papilio glaucus
AATATTCGGCAGTTTAGTACCTAATAGTAGTTTTATGTGTTCATCTATTTTAATTCAGTCTTAAGATCGCCAGGAAAGTGGATACTCCTATTGTCGAAGGCCAAACCCCACTTTGGGTCACACTGCCCCACTCTTGTTAGTTAATTTAATTAAACTCGTAGTATTGCCATTCAACCAGAACCAATCGTATAACTTTGAAAATAAAACTTTCTTTTTTATCGAATAAGGTCGTTTACCACCTTATTAAGTGGGTCATCTGATATGAGACCGCTATCCATAGGCATCTGCAACAAGCAAATGAGTCGCAGATGTGTTGCCTATCTTTAATAGACATATCCTTTTTCCTATATATCCTGTCCCTGTCCAATCCTCTTCATCTTCCCATCATATCCTTATTAGGAAAAGGTGGGAAGGGGAAGAGGACTGAAGTTAGGCCTCCGGCACCTCACTCTTAAGGCGAAACGCAGAATACTTCTACTTCACGTCTCTTCTGTGAGGTCGTGATATTCCACCGGTCGACCCGGCCTATTTGTGCAACCGATGTTGTTGGGCTCTACCACTAGTGTTAGCTCTTCTAATTTTACTCTTATCGCAGAATCTTATTTTATTTTTGAAGCTTAGGCTTTAAAACCTGATGGTATTATATAGTTAAATATCCCATACTTTCCTCGATCAAGAATACCGTCCTTCCGAAATTATTTGTTTCAGCAACCTTGGCTTATATCATGAGCTTTCTCTTGACATGGACCAAGTACCACATTTTCTGGGTTTAATGGTATTCATGAGTTCCATATTTGTTTTTATGTGTTATGTACTTCAGTGATTGTATCTTAAAGTACCTATGAAATGTTACATGGTAAAAACTAAATTTAAAGTTCTTTCAAACAGTGAAATAATAAAACCAACTGTGATCGAAATGAAGTAGACGCGTTATACCATCTCGAGTAAGGCCATTGTTTTTTTCTGTCTTTATATGTGTACGTAACTTTTAATTATGCACCTAAACGTTCTTTAACCTTAACGACGTAGTAATTGAAAAACGTTGCTAAAATATGACATGTCATACAAAAAATTTGCAAGAAAATTGCAACGTTAAAATAATAAAATACAATATGTATGTTCTACTTTTACGAAATTTGTACTAGTAACAAGGCTCAGTTTAGTTACAGAAAATCGATATAGCCCAATTTTATTAGAAAAACTCCGTAAGCGTACGAATAGTTTGGTTTATATAGTTAGTATACTGAGACATTCTACATACCAAACTGCAAACACCATTATCTAAATATCTTAACGAATAAAGAAAAAACAAGTTAAGAAGATTAACATTAATAGAGCCCGCAACAACAACAGCTGTTGTGCGAATAGGCCGGCTCTACTAGTGAAATACCATGACCTAACAAAAGACAGCCGTGAAGTAGAAGTATTCTGCGTTTCGTCTGATGAGTGAGGTCCGGAGGCCCAATTTCAGTCCTCCTCCCTTTTCTATCCTTTTATTTATAAGGATAGGACGGGAAGAGGGTTGGAGGGGGAAGTGTTGGATAGGAAAAGAAAACATCCTTTTTTTGTCTATCCTCTCCCTCTGTCCATTAAAGGAGGAAACGCACCTGCGACTCATTTGCTTGTTACGGATGTCTATATGTAGCGGTCACCTAACATCAGATGACCAACTTGCTCTTGATTGCTTGCCTAAAAAAATATGGCAGGTGATCTTGAACCGCAAACATTAAGTAATTTCTGCATGCCAAAATTTTTTCCAACAAAATCTAAGATAAAATACCGACAACGAGAAAATGATGTAGATAATATAAACCAAACAAACGCTTTCCTGGTACAGCTATAATAGAAAATAAACGAAATTCCTATAATGTAGAATAAAAAAAATCAAACATTTATTCAATTACGACAAGCTTACCTTAAGAGGCTTTTAACAGGAATACCTATTCCCATATCGGATGTATGTAAGTAGAATTCCCCCGTTCTTAAAAGGAGGACACCTCTCAAATGCCGCCTGTTGAACACTGATAATGCTTTCTATAGGGGCACGATCAGACCCATTCTATTGTGTAAAATAGTCCTTTTAATACCTAGCTGCTTATTCTCCGAGCGGATTTTCTTAACCTATTGTGTAAATGTTTTTAGAGCTCGATAAGTGGCGCTCACCTGAATATTAACATCGGCAAATCTATTTTTCTTAAACAACAAGTGAATGTACAAACCCTATTGGCAATTGTCTGGGAATTCTGTGTAACGGTAGCTTTTTCTACTTTCTTTTGTAACGTCCTAAAACTTAAGCAGTTTCTTTTTAATTGAACTGCACAAAACCTATTGGGTTAAAGTAGAGTCTGCAAAAAATATACGATTTGATCGAGTCTCCCATTTTACTATTGTCTCAACCTTATCTGACGGTAAAAATGTGTAGCATAAAGCAAATAATAGTTATGTGCTATTTTAACTTTTTCATTCCTTCTTTTATTAACTAATTCCGCTAAATTACTTTTTCCAAAAATAAAAATAACGGTGATATGATATTTTGATGCTTAAGTAAGTTAATATTCTTATCTGATTCTTAATGCAGTTAGTATTTAGGATCCCTAACATACAACTTAAAATCTACTAGACCCTTATAGATGTGAGGTGAGGGTAAACTAAAAAATCCTTGGTAATTCGGCAACATTGTTCAATCAAGCGCAGACATCACTCAATAGATGTTTCATCAATTTTACTCAGTAAATCGTTCAATCTTCTATAAAATTCATGGGGTGTAGCTCTGAGTTGAATGATAAATAAGTCAGAGGTTCGCCCGAATATTCTCATTTAATACGTGACTTGTTTTGTGAAAGTATCCCGTGATATGAGTAAAGCAATAGATGGAAATTCCTAAACGTTATCTGTCATACATTTTTATCCACGCGGATTAATGTCTCCCTTTGCTATCGATTGCTACTACTATGGACGAAGAAATTGACCAGAATCTTAAATTTGTTGCATGGAAACGTAGACTGGTCATAGGTACTACGAATGTTTGGATATAACCGATGAGAAGTCGTTAGCATCGAATGAAGGAATTATTAGACACATATATATAATTAAACAACATTTCGTTTCATATTTTTTGGAAAATAATTTTTTTTCATTTAATGATTACGCTTTGCACATTTCATGAATCCCGAATAGCGTCATGCAATATGTTGGCACGCAGCTCGGCCGGGGCGATACCGGATGTGCCGACTTACATCCGTTTCCTGAAAATGGCAGTCAGCGCTAACGTCAGTTATATTGATCTCCTAAAACGGATTTCGATGACGTTTATGTTGTCTTTTTATATAATGTTTAATACTAAAACTACAAGGCTGATATATTTTCGGGGGTTAAAAGTTTTACGGGTTTTACCTTACCTTTATCAGTTTAACCTTTGTATGTCTGTCTATAGTTTCGTGCATGATGGATTTTGCGGACCTGTTTTGGTTCTACCATCTGACTGTATCACAGGTGGTTCTCAGCTGTAATTTATAAAGATTTGTTCAGGCGTTTGAAGACTGTCACACCTTTTAGTTTATTCATTTAAATTTACTTGTATAAGAAAGTGTCGACTCTAATCTGCAATTATGTTTTAATAGGTTAATCCGAGAAAATTTAAATTGTCGGTTATTCCTGCATGTTGAACTACTGTATTCCAAATTCATTAGCAGTACTGAAATATCATTTCCTCAAGCTGTCTTTTCTGCAAGATCTCGAATGCTTCGAATAATATACTGGAAGTCTCTTGAGACTACTGGACACTTCGATACGGATTTAATTAAAGTGGCCATCGAAATGAATTTCTGACGTTGGTAGAGCTCTTGAGATGAAGTGAATTAAACTTGTCATTATTTATTGCGTTCAGACACGTAGAAGAAAATAGGATCTGAAATATGTCTCATTTAATAAAGCGGTTACGTAGACAGACTTATTAAATGAACCATTTGGTAAACGGCGATAGCTCAAATTGTAACTATTAATTTTAGTAAGAAAGCTTTTTTTCAAATAAATATAAAACCATAGGATACAATAGATATTTAGCAAATCAAACTTTTAACTGATAAAAAAATTAGGTCACTCAAATCGTTTATTTGACTTGTTCGTTCGTTTGTTAGTTTCTTACTGACTAGCTGCTAATCTGGAAACTTCGCACACGTTTAATAAGAACATTATTTTAAAATCAAGTGGTACATTTTTTAAGCGAACAACTAATCCAAGTGCGGCGGTCGTAGCCCGCGGCTACTCCAATCACTGGCATTACTCGCCGCTGCCGACCGCAGCGCTGCTGCAATTGATTTTTATCGTGACAACATTATTACTTAAATTCTTCGATAAATACTAAGCTCGCTTCCTAACCAGTTATTACTGGTTTTACATTTCGAATTCACAGAATACTACACAAGAAGTAATAGATTTTTCTAGCTTTCAGTAATTTATAACTGCTTGTACTTGGCTTCGCCCGTGTGACTTTTGTTATTGTATGTTAACAAATAGTCTACGTTATTTTGAATCGCTGAGAATCACTTTTTAGAAACAGCGGAATTCTTTCTACACCAGGCATCAATAAATGAGACAACACTATCTGTGTTGTCTCATTTATTGATTCAGTTACAGAGTACGGCTAAATAAATGTGACTTGTATTAGCATTTTTATAACAAAGCAGATGCGCCCGACCCATAACGGTCCTCGCGACATTTGAGTATCTCAGCAACGGAATTTTCTTTGATCATATTGGTAAAATAAGACTTAAGTACAACCTATTATTCCCGAGTAGGGTTGGTGTCAGGCGGCGGCCGGCCGTAATAACTGTTGGCAAAACATCTACAGTAGGACTACGATCATACTGTACCACACATAACGTGGACAACGGGCAGGGAGATGATGATGGCGTTCATTAAGTGCGAATTTCGTTTGTTTTACAAAGTAAATTAGTGTAAGAAGATTTTTAATGACTTAATTTCATATAAATTTTTTGTCATGTTGCATGTCCAGCATCAATCATATTTTTTCAACGTAAGCCCGCATGCCGGAGAAAATGAATTATACCCTAAGTACTCGCGGTCCTCTGCAAAAAATGTGTGAAAAATTACCTCGATTAAATTTAATGATGCAATGACGTAATTTCGTACCACTTTCGGTAGTCGCCATCTCATCTTTAATGGACTTCTTTAAACCATTTACAACCCCCATCTTAAGCTCTATTAACTTTTTATCTCATTTTACTGTCGTTCCGACCATAAAGAGTGAAATAATTTTAAAAGCTAACCTCAACCGAAAGCATAATTGCTAATAAAACGTACCGGCAGCTATAATCGGAGCGTAAAATACCTCATGTTGAACCTAATTATCCTCGAGTGAACCGGATTCGAGACAGAAGCAATACTAATATACATGTGAGAGGTAAGATCAAAGCGCCGCCTTTTAAGCCTCACGAATAAATATTGAACTTTACTAATTATCATAAGAGGACGTCAGCGAGTTAGCCGGAGCGCCCATTACCGAATCGCCGTCATTAAAGTCCGCGCGGAGATAAGCCGTGGCCTGAGTAAATACCACCCACGGCGCCCGTACTACAGGCCCACGAACAGGAATCCTACAGCTGCTAAAACATCTTGAGAACGAGCGTTATCTCGGCGCATCGCCGACGGATACATATTAGCTTTAAGCGCCGCTTAGTTATAATTTTATCTCATATTAAACGTTGTAAACTCCGGTAATGTTTATAGCCTAGATCTTTGCGGTTGAACAATATAGACTTCGTAGATTACTGCGTATTACAAGGTGAAAGATAAGAAAAAGTAATGTGCGAAAGTTTGATCGTAAATTTGAACAGAAACGTCTGGCTTCGACTTGCCGACGATCGAAACTGTCAAGATTATCCTCACTTCGACAGCTCAGACCAACTTTTTCGTTCCAACTTTGTTATGCAATAATCTTTACTTAGGTCGATCGAATGATATAGTGCTGCCATCATTATTATTGGACATGGACATTATTAATGTCACACACACATACAAATATTAATTTTGCATTGACCTTATACCAACACGGATTACGGTGGTAAGAGATCAATGCGCATAATGTTTGATTGAGAGACAATATTGATACCATATGTTTAGCTAAACTAAACCAAATGGATATAATATCCATAACCTCACTGTACAATTTTTATAACATTTTATTTTATTAAGGTATACATAACAGCTTACAATCACTTACATACTTAATTAGGACACAATACTTAAAAACTAGGTCATAAACCAAAAGCACACAGCATGATAAAACGTGTGTATATTTACATTACGTAGCGTAGCATTTAGTATCTAACACGATAATTGACGTGAGCTTATTTTGTATCAAAAAAAGAAGAAGAAAAAAGGAGAAAGTGGAAAAAAGAAATTAACTTAAAATTTTAAAGACATAAAATTTATAAAATACTTAAAATTTTAAGTGTAAACTATTTCATGTAACAAGTTCACCCTTTTAAAACACTCATAACAAAAAGATAAACTGTTGAATTGCTTTCATATGACGTTGTTTGTCATACAAATATCTTTTGTACGTTTGAGTTATATTTTTTTTTCAATAATCGGTAAAATTGTTACGAAAATAAGCAATGTCATTTGAAAACATATCTCATTAAGTTCTATGACATTTTTGTATTTCACCAGTGGTGGGTACAGTTGACTTTATTAAATTGTTTGATTAATTATTTAAAGACACGTCAAGTAGATCTTAACAACGATTTGATTAAGTACCCATTTAGTTTAGTCTGCAAGACATCTATCGAATACCCAGATGACAGGATACTAAGATATTAGCACAATAATGATCCATAACCCAAGTCGATAACGTGTATTTTCGCTTACGCTGCACCCAAATAGCGTGTGCACTTTCGTATGTCTCACCATCGAAGCGGTCAGCTGCCAGCGATGCCTAATTAAGAACCTAACCTCGGAGCCTTGGTGGCCTAAGGCACACTAAATGCGGACTAAGTGAGCTTCTAAGCTTGTCTTTCGAGACTTAGGTTGTTACTTATTTACATTTAGTACAGCTATGTAATGTAAGTTCACTACTTAGAAAATCGTATATTTTTTTACTTAATAGTAATTGTACTTGCAGATCAAAGAAGAACCTAGAATATTAGAATTTCAGAAGAATTGGGGATGGTATGCTTTGATAGTTCGGTTATGTAAGAATGGTTACGAATATTGACGATCAAGTCATTTTTAGAAAAACTTTCTTGGTGATAGACGAAGATAGACCATTTCATAATATCAAATGCATTGGGTATTGAAATTGAATCAAAAACATGTCATACGTCTATTTAAGTCAATATTACAAATTATTTCAATATGTAAATATTGAAATAATTGAAAATTAAATATGCACTAAACATTTAGTCATGTTTGTAGAATGTGGGAAACTCATGTTGACAAATAATATACCATTCGGATCTGAATAAGATGGGGAGACGGACCAAAAGGTTAATTGGTTAAGCTTGGTTAAAGCCAACCTAGCAGGACTTGTGGTCGCGGGGTGACCATCCAGTATTTGTTTTATAGGACATTTGCGGAGAGTTTATGATGAAATTACATCATAATACAGTTTATTGTTTTTGTATTAAAGTATTAGTACTAGAACAAAACGAAAACATCGTTGTAATTTTTTTTTTACATTCCGCCTCAATAAAACTTCTAAAAATTAAAATGCCTGCGTTAAGAAAATTAGGTGGTTATAACAAAAGGAAAAAATGTGCAAACTGGTGAATAGTTCATTTATCTATACTAATATTGTAAAGAGAAAAGATTTGATTGTTTGTTTGCATTGAATAGGCTCCGAAACTAGTTAATGGATTTCACAAATTCTTTCACAGTTAGGAAGCTACACTATCCCCGAGTGACTAGGTTATATTATATTTTCAAAAAAATTAGGGAACCTTGGAGTTTTAGTAGGTCAGGTTAGAAAATAATAATCAAGAAAGACGGGTATTAAACTCTTGGCAACGCAGAAACATTTAACTTAAAAAAATGTTTATATGGAAAGAACTGAATAACTAACGTAGGAATAAAATAGTCAAAGTAATGTATGCATGTTTGAAAATATTAATGTTTCAATGCATTGTGACCGTACGAGTCGCAGACAGACGAGCCGTACTCCGATCTTATCGTAGGTGTGCACGGGGCGGCTTCGTACATTCAAAAATTTTCTAACAAACAGGAAATAACTGAAGGAGTAATTGTATAAAAATTACACTCTAGATGAACTTACAAAGTCACGGATCGGATGTTGAGAGAACATGATCAAGATAAATGTGTTATACTTGTATTCTTTCACAACAATCATCGTTTAAATCAGCATGTATCAGTTGGATAGTCACATAGGACTTCTCCAATGCTGTAGACGGTCCTCCATTTTTCTTATTCAATTATTTCCCTCTATCTTCTCGAGGCAATCGGTCTACCTGAAAGAAGAGCCCCACTTCTACTTTCCATATTATGCATAAAGAACAATGCCCATTTTTTACCTGACTATGTATACAAATCAAATAAATCTTTTACTACTACCCTTTTTAACGACGTTCCATTGTACACACTGCTACTTGACTTTATTTAACTCTGTTTCTCAGTTTTATATATTATTTTACGCTTTATAGAAGTAAGCAAACAGCTAATTATTATACTTTGTACAAAACTTATTAGTTGTTATATAATACAGACTAATAAAAGTAGCATAATAATTCATGCTGTATGTAACAGGGTGCGCACGACTGAAACGGATTCTTTTTGACACGGCCTTAGGCGCAGCGCAGCAGTCCTACCTTCGTTGTTGTTGTTGCGTGTGCGTCTCGTTGTGTACTGTGAGAATTTGTGTGTGTGTGTGTCTGTGTTAGTTTAGACAGTTTAGACGATAGTTAGGTAGGTAATTTGAGACTAAATTTCGAACGTTAATAATTAGTTGTAGAACTTTTATTTCTTTATATTCGGTAACGGCAAATCCCAACCTAACAATTAATATTGATATTTTTTGGACATCGTAACAATGTCTTCATGACATTATTTTCTTAAATAATAGTCTTTCTACCATTACTTGTAACTATACTTAAAATTTCATTATCATGTTTTTTTATGCATGAGGCATTGTCCAAAGGACAAAATTAATTCGGTTATGGGTGATCGTATAATATATAATTTAGGCTTAAAAATTACACAGCTGCAAGGAGATTTTTGAGCAAAAGAGATACACGTGTTTCGTGCATTCGCTGTTATTCTGCATATATAAATAAATTTGCTTAAAATTGGTAACGAAAATTCAAAATTGACATACAATAAGGGGCAATGTAGCTGGCGCGCATTAATATTCCCGGTATGTAGAGCGTATCAGCATGCGACGGCGGATGCCTTACCCCGGGGACGGTTATTACCCTCAAAAATACTACGCTATTCTATCTCGTCGCGTCTTTTTATCATAACGCTCTCCTTTATTGTAATCTGTGGCACGTTTACTTCGTCTTGCTATATTAGGGGCTTTTTAGTGAAATTACAATTTTTGATAATAAGTTTGGTAAGATAAAGATTAAGAATTACGTAGGTTGACCTAAACAAATTATTGTTTACTGGTTGTAAAGCAGGCACTTTTGTAAGCGCTTTTATTTAAGATAACACTACTTTGTGTCAAAATGAAAAACATGAAAACTACAATTTTATCAGTACACACGTTTACGAGCCTACTGGCGCCATCTATTGAAGTAAAATACTACTAGTACTATCCAATTTAATTCAATTTATTTTTATTTTTCCAAAATTTTATGAAATACCTAAATCTGTGCGAGATATGCAATGGCAAATAGTGTTTTCAGACTTGCCAGCACCAACGCACGGGTTTAGACTTTACTGTCAAATGCCCGCATTTATCATTGAAGTTTACGATGCACATCCTTCTTTATTTCCTGAGGGCACTGATTTAGTTCAAATAAATCTTTAGAGGTACGGAACATTAATTTTTAAACGCATCGCTTCGCATAAACCACCTGTTAATAAAATGCACCCAGCTTAATGATCTCCAATGAATCACGATACGCAATTAATTTGAAGATATAAATAATTTAAACATGCCATTGAGTTTGTTTTACATTCATTTGACGTCATACAAAAGCCCTACCTCGGCAGGGTGAATACAAAAGCTTATTATTTAAGTTTATTTTATTTGTTCGCTTCCTTTCTCACTCAGTAATCACCCTTGGGCATTTTCTGGCATAATTTATGAAAGCATTTTCTTTCATCAATTTATTATTCCACATGTTTATATTAATAATTTCAATTTATAATTAATTCATATTCCTTGCAGTTTATACTAATAACGAGGACTAAGAAAACAATGATGTGTACTAGGAAAATGTCATCAACGTTTTTTTTTTATACATACAACCTTGCAGTGAATTGTTAACCGACTTCAAAAAGGAGGTTATCAATTCGTCTGTATCTTTTTTTATGTTTGTTACCTCAGAACTCCGCTCCTGGTGAACCGATTTCGATGATTCTTTTTTTGTTCGAGAGCTAATGCTTGCCTGCTTTCCCATTGGTCCCATTTTTTACTCCAAAAATAAATATGATTGAGAATTGATTTTCTTATGTTTAACTGCGTAAAATTATTTTATACTTTTAAGTGCGTTTGTGGTTTTTTAATATAGTTTTTTTGAAGTCGGGTTTATTTTTGTTAAAAAAATAATTAAGGTTCGATTCGCAAGCGAGATAGCATTTATGTTATGTTTTTCATAACTTACAAACTTTCGTTTTCTATTTTAGTATATTTTTTTAGCATATAAATTGAAAGAGCTCAGTTACATTTAACGTTAATTTAGGCGTCATCGTTAACGAAACGTAAAATAGCGACTGTAAATATTGATATTAATACTTCAATGCAAGAATTGTTTTGACTAACATACTCATAAATTTGTTTCAAATATTCAATTCAAACAACAAACTTCATTAACTTAGATTCAATGATAAAAGAGATGATTAACTTAAATGGTCATTGCAATGGAGTGAAAAGACAATTAATTACAACGAAAGCTGAATAAACTGAAACTGTGCTGCGGACTGTACCGACAACAAAACATCGCTGAATCGGCAAACAATAAATTTGCCCACGAAATAGACGTGCGTGCGGCGCGCTTGCACAATAATAAATAAATTTTATGTATGCGCCGGCCCCGGAGGTACTCGTGTTTCACTATTTGTACTGCCTGGTTTCGGTTGCATTTTGTCTTTCTAAGCGTTTATTAAAAGTTCATATTTTGGTGTATGAATATAAGGATAGGCGATATAAGGAGTACCCCTAACCGACGAGCATGTTTGCGTAGATTTATAGATGTAGAAGCAAGAGAGGGGT
>JWHW01047364.1:59001-76274 GCA_000931545.1 Papilio glaucus
GCATGTTTTGACGCTGTCACGCATAGGGCCAATGACTCACGTGTCAGTTGCATGGCGATGTTTCACCCCTGCAGTGAACATGGCAGACTTGTCACGACAACGTCACTCTGTCAACGGTCGTGCAATGTTGTCACGCAAAATTTGAATACAATTTATAGGCGTTACGCTTTGTTACATTTTGAAGACATGACAAAAACAGCCGCGTACAATGGTTCTTGTCACTATCATTTTGTTGTTATTTCGCCACCTAGTTCATTTTCTCGTATATTCAATTGATGATTAAATTTGTTGTGAGTAATTTGTTACTATATTACTTTTTGAACTCAAATTGTGCATAAATTAAAATACTAATATGTTCGTAAATACTATGTGAAATAAATGTGTGTATTAGATTTCTGCATCGACCAATTAAGTACCACCAGCTCACATTATACCAGCGTGGAGTTATCAACACACTTACTTTTCAATTTATTCCAGTCGATGGAAATATCACCGACCGATTGTATGTCAGTTTATATATCATTGGGAGAAACGTGTCAAATTGTGAATGATTCGTTCTGTTCATAATTTGCTGTCAGTTTATAATATTCCTTGTCTGATTCTGTCGCAATAGAAGGTGGAGGCGCAGCTAGTTTTCTCACCTCTACTACTATCTGGAAATGTAACCTTTTATAAATCTCTTTTTCAATATAATTTAAAATAGATACAAACTAACAACATTATTTTACGACCTTTCTTTGGTTGCCTAAATCATTAATTGCTGTACTATAAAACTTTGTTAGACTGTTTAAATTAAATGGAGCATCGCAATAAAGACACCATAACCCGAATTTAATCGGGCCTCGAAACGAAAACAATAAATGTACGTACCTGATGGATGAGTTAATGGTTACGTAATCTGGAATGTTGATGATAATTTTATGCATGGGCAAATATTATCGGATCCATTTTAATTGCAAATTACTCGCTTTCTTAATATGGGGTATATTTGAATATTCACTCAAGACATCGGACACCTGTGTAATAAAATTGACACGACCAGCAATTTATGAGATTTACGAGGCCGTGTGTTTTAACAACTTTAAAAAAATAAGAATATTTTAATAAACAATTAATCAATACGCGAAGAGCAGAGTCATAACAATAATTTTTATAACAACTATCATTATTTCTGCGTACTAATAGGAAGAAGTCAATATCAGGTAGCCTTTAATGGGCTACGTTCAACGTAAGCAAATTGATATCTATTAAGAACTAAAATGCAATCCGAATTTATGATCTATCTGGGACTTATAAATGTGTGATCTAATAGTATTTGATCTAAGTATAGTTGGAATTCATGAATTATTATTTAGGTATTTTGTACAGCATTCATAATCTGTTGACCATAACTACAATCTTCAAAAAAGTATAACTATATACAAGTCAACGCTTCCAAAAATATTTTTGTACTATTATTCGACATAAAAGAAAAGTCAAATAGATCAACGCTTTTGGAATCGAATAATTCCCTAAGATTTAAGACACCATAAAATAACATCTAAAGCTAGTTGAAAGCGTTATAAACGTTAGAACTTAAATTTTATTGACGTTCTAATCAACAGCCTAATAAAATGTTGTGGTTATGCATAGTAAAAAATAAATAAATGAAGTTTAAAAAGCCAAGTTATTTTAAATTTAAGACTAGCTGTTTACTGCGGCTTCGCGAGCGTTCGTTTCTTATTGTTCTCGATAGATATGTTTGTAACTGTATTCTACATATAATAAATTGGAACTATAAGTAAAATATGTAAACAAAACTATATCTCTCAAAACACTATAGGTAGTAGTATAGCAAAAATAAAGTTACAATATCATGCTTATCATATCGATATGCATAACGATAGTGTAAGCGATGGTGAGATTTTTGAGCCGATTTTTTCACTTTAACAATTTTTCGTCGTTATAAATAACGTAATATTACTAAAATACAGATTCAAATCACGTTATAAACTTAAAGTTCAGGCACAGACTTGCTGTAGAGAGAAATAAAGAGTTTTAGTAATATAAGATATAATGATATAGAAGAACCAAGATGTGTGCCAGGATCGTACCAAATTAAAATCAGTTGCTCTTCTTCTCTGGGTTACGGGCGTGAAACATAAAAACACAGCGTCGACCATTAAGGTGATAATACAGACAGCCCCTTAAATATAATTGAAGGCGACATTAAGTTTAAAAATTGTATTTATCTTTTATTGTTTTATATCAACACAAAAAATAATTTTAACTACGTTTTAATATTCAAATTCGTCAGCACATAGCTTTGAGCTACAGAATTAAAAATAAAATCGTAGGAGCGTTTCAAAGGCAGAGATAACAATAATTACATCTATTAGGTAGCGCACAAGTAGCCCGAAGGGCTTTTGCTTCGATCGCTGTCTTACGTCCCTCGGAGGAGGTATGGCTGAGATTAAATTAAGTAAACGCTATGAATCTATTATAAATCTAAACTTACCTTAAATATACCATAAAGTTTGGAGTTTAACAATAGCAAATGTAATAGAAATTACACGATTTGAATCCTTTTCCAATAACCTACTTGAAACAAATCTTATGACAATAAAAACTTTTTCATACAATGATTTATAACTGAAGAACTGATAGTGTTTTTTTTAAAGAGAACCATTAATAGAAGCAGTTGATGATGTGCGAAACCAACCATGGTTTTAAAAATCCAGGCACGCGACGCACTGTTCAACTGGCTTAGAATTATAGGTGTAGGTGTAGAAAGGCTTAAGGCGGGTTTTCTTAAGTAGAAGTTTTGCGTCCAGGTCTTGCAAACGATGGGTTGTAGCAGTTACTCAACAATTTAAAACGAATACAGTACGGCTTTTATAAAGTTATTAGTTCAATTCAAATATTAAATCGTCTTGACATTTAGGTATAATTATAAAATCATATCTCACATAAAAAGCTTAAACTTACTTCAGTCCCGGACAGTCGCAATATCGATTTAACGGATTAACTTTAAGTCTACGAGTGGTGTTTACTGCACCAGGTGGTTTAAGTCTGGTGCCAGCCGCGTCCACAGTTCTGCGCCACCATTACTATGGATTATGACATAAATATTTATTAGTGCAATAAATAGAGGGGAAATTCTCTCTAGTTTTGGTATTATCCCTTACTTTATACTAGTGGGCCGGTGAGGTTATGGCCTCTGTATGTTAATGATCCTATGTTATGTTGTATAAATTTGTATAAGAGTCTGCTAGTTGCAAATATTTTCCGAACTTAATCGTTTTCTATGCCGATGAAATCCAAATATGGTTACACGATTTGCGGTATTATCGAATTTCTGAGCCCGGATGAACTTTCGATGCTATTTAGTATTGCAGCGATGCAGAATAATGTTACCGAAGTAGGGGGAGCTATATTGGAATAGGCGGGAATACAAATTGTAAGATTTATAAAATTTTATGACATATTCGTGCATGTTGAAAAAATACATGATGTTCAATTCTCAAAATTGAGTACACAAGAACAACAAAGACTAAAGGTGACATAATAATAATTAGTTGACTACGGCTTTCCGAATACATCTTTAAAATTAATTGAATATACTTAATAAAATATGCATTCAGTCCCGTTACCCAGAAAGGCAAGCAGAGACAACGAATTTGGCACGGTCCTGCCATACCTCTCTCGCTTCTACATTTATACATCTACGCATACATGCTCGTCGGTTACGGGTGTTCCTTATATCGCCTTTCGTTAAGTATGTCAATTTTTACTTACAACGCTATTTCTAATCATATCATCCAGATTTAATTTTACTCACATGCTTATCCTGAATCAAATTTCTTCCATATATTACAGTGGGTGGGTATAACATGGCATTGTGTTTTTCCAGAAGTGCCCCCATAGACATAATCTGACCGCGCACTACTGTACCTATAACCCCATTCATATTATCTCGCGCATTCATTCTTGTTTCAAATATAGAAATATCTTTAAAATGCTACCATCTCTGCTGTACCTCAAATATACAAACTCCTCCAACTCTTTCACTTTTTTACCGTTTTTGTCAATTTCAATCACTGTCTTACGTTCTTATCTTAATTTATAGTTTTATAGAATTAGACTTTAAATGCAGATATAAAGGACTAGCTGTTGCCTGCGGCTTCGCACGCATTCGTTTCTCATTTTCTATGCTGGAAATTTTTATAAGATGATTCCGCGTGTAATAATTCAGAAGTATAAGTAACATGGTGTCAATATGTTGTTATTGTTTAGTTTGGTCAAAATACGAATAATACTAGGGCAACCGTTATCAATGAAGGTTTTATATGCCTTGTGAACAGTTTTATTTTCGGGATAAAGGTAAGGTAAACCCCATATCATTATCTGTGCACCCGACAATGTGTTTGCAAAATTTCATGATGATCGGTCGAGTCCTTAAGGAGTTAAAATGTAACAGACAAACAAACAAACTAACATTGGCGTTTATAATAGTATTTAGAATTAAGTCTCACTGTCAAAGCTATGCTATTAAATTTCCAAGCAGCTAAACTTTAATATTAAAAATGCATCAGTATTGAAAGCTGGACGGTCGTACCGTAATATAAGGTTCAAAGAATAAACTTCTAACGCATAACAAACAGCCATTAATCCAGTTTAGACACTAATAACGTACCAGCTGAAGATTAATCGTTCAGGCGCAAGTAATAGAATATTCTGTCACACACGCAACCTGCAAGTTATTATAAAATTGAAGTACGCTTTGATAAATTAGCCCTATCCATCACGATTGGTCACGGAAGTATGCTGGCTGCGGTGTGAGGCTCACCTTTAATACCCATTTACAACGGTATCCTCAATAGAGATGCGTGGTTACCCATTACCGGCATAACAAATGAGTTGAATTTTTATTTTTATTATAACTCAAGTCCCCTTAACTCGATTGGTGTAAACAGAGGGAACAATAACACTAATGGGTGAGGCTGAGATCTAAGGCCCATAATTTAATGACGGCTTAGCGGTACAGCATACAAAAAAGTTTACAGCGAAAAATGTATTGCTTGGGGTGGTAGTTATATATATTATAATATATCACACTAGACACTTAATATTATATTTCTGCGTTTCATGTTATGAGTGTGGTTCTCCTCGTCTTTCTTTCTTCGGTTAATAGTATACTCTGCTGATTATTATTATTCCCGAGGAGGGATGGCATCAGGCACCACATGGGAAAAGGAAGTATACTTTTCTGTTTGGTACATCAGTTGACTGTTAAGTTAAAGTATATGTATAATAAACTATTCCACTATATGTCATAATAGTGATTATTCAGAATATAGTATAAAATATAAAATAGCAAAAAATATCGTTCGTCTACTCATAATACAAGTTCTCGTTTATGCAATACCAAAAAAAAAACGTGACAGATACAAAGAGTTTTACAAATGATGTGTACTATCACCGAAACTCGGCTGACGCCCGCGTGTATAGCGCCATAATGGTTTCCTGCTTCCTTGAACCTCGTCACAATGCTGCCTCGAGACGAAAATTATAAATACTTCATACAAAACGAGCTCTCCCAAAAAAAATGTAACGAGACCGACGTCGCTGAGCTGCGATTTGCATCGCTTTTAGCGCTTTTTTAACTTAAGCTGTTCAGAACTAAGCTATACAGGCGACTTACGCTGAAGTGGTAAATTCAGCGTAAGTCGCCTGTATAGCTTAGTTCAAATTTTATGTTGTTCTTTAAATGCATGGTAAGGATTCCTATAACGAGGCATTAGTTTTTATGCAATGAAAATAATAATTTACCATATCTTACAAGCTGAACCTAGTTCGTTTGTTTTGTTTCCGATTATGTTTACCTAGATACAAAACATTGCTACTATTTTGTACAAAAGCAACATTGTGGTATTTTGTGGTGGTACACTATAAATATATTTCGCTTTATGGATAATTTACGTCGCAGCAAATTTTAACTTTGATTTAATAAAAAATGAATAAATATTTTAAAACATATTTTTATTGAATATAAATAATATAAAAATTTGAAGCGCTAATAGCCTAATGGTTTAGGGGACTAACTGCAAAATATAAGGTAGTGGGTTCGTATCCGACATATTGTCGTTAACCATATCCCGTCACAAGCATAAGCAAAGATGGAACAGTTAAAAATAAATTTAGTACTTTTTCTTAAAAATATGAACTGTTAGAAATTAAGACATGATTTCAAATTTAAATAAGCGATCACAAATAACGAATGGCTGCCATCCGTCCCGGGGCGGCGGGTATTTGTTACTCGCAGGGGGTCAGTGTGGAAGCACGTTCCCGGCATTCTTTCCAAAATAACACCCCTTCCCATGTGTGCCGGGTAACATCCTCGATTAATCTTCACGCTTTCGACATCTAACAACATTTTTAAGTGAAGTCTGTAATTTTTTTTTCTGACACCTCCCTCGAACGTTTGTCATTTATACCATAAAGTGTTGGTGGTATCTATTTAAAAAAAATTGTGTATAAGTTTATATAATTTAGCTATGGTAAGCGAAAGCATATTGGATATGCTGTCTGTTAAGAGCACGTTGCTTTTCTCCTGGATGTTTGGTCTCGACACCTCGATATCTGTGGTCAATGCGCGAAGTACATAAGGAAAAGGTGGATAGAAATAGCAACGCCTCATCAGAACGCAGATTTACCTTTACGGGTATTTACCTGGGAAGACCACGCTAGTCGTGTTTGGTCCTAGTTCAAACTGGCCCATTCTTGCAACAGCTGACATTACTGCTACCTATTACACTGTTCTGATCGTAGATTCGTCATCAAAATTTGTTAACGTTTATCTAAAATTAATAGATGTGTAGAGCTTATTCATTTTTAAATATCTCATGAATTTGCACTTAACTATTTCAACTATATTTGTATAGATATTAAGTATCAATCATATCTCGTGTACTATAATATAAAAGACCGCTGTATAACGGTTCTAAAATCATCTTTAAATCTGCCGGGAGTCTAATGTATTCTTATTTTTTTAATCCCCTACCTGTTACCTTTAAATCGGGCGGTCACGTCTAGCGCAGCTGCCGGCTCAGTCACGGCCAAATTGAGCATTGTTCCGTTTCTATTACACTAACTTCTTAGTCGGGACTTATTTTGACGTCATTCCATTTCTTTCACTACAACGTAACGCGAACGTGTCCACAAGTCCTAATGACTAATTTGAAATGTAGTTTCGCAGAAATGTTGCGCTTTTTACGTTTTAAACTGACATGTTTGAACGGAAGTAAACGGAACCGACGTAAAGTTTTCATTTCAATAACACATACTTAATGGGCATTAAAATATATATTTTCGATCCGTACTGAAAATTTAAATAGTTTCTTTCAATTCGTTCGTTCGTTGACGATGAGTTTTTTTTTGGCAAAACTACAATGATAAAACTGTTTTTCAACCACTGTGAGCTGTTTTATTATCCTAGAGCAATAATGAACTCTGTACACCAGTCCAATCATGAAGCGTGTGTCATTTAAGATTCTATTGAAGATAAAATTTCTGTAACCGCTTGAGAAATATTTTATAGGTTCGCGTGAACAACATTCTCAACATGCGTTAGCAACATGCATGAGCAACATGATTATTTGAATTTGGAACAGCTTTGACAAACTTTTTTTTCATCTTGAATTCGTTGCGTTTATTTTTGAACTACTGTCGCGCCTTCCCACCTGTTTTGAGTTTTCATTTCTGCCGGGAGTCCTTATTTATATTTAATTTGCCTCTCTACGTTTTTATATTTAATGTCAGCTATTTATGCAAATTGTACTATTTTATGTATGCTACCGTTAAACTATGCCAATAAATCCTTGGAAGGTTGATATGAACCGGATCCTACATAAACCCTCAATTATTTGTGACATGGATTGCCTTCTGCTATACCTACATCTCCGCTAAGCCAGAAACAATCAAAACTAGGCGCACAATTACCTTTCATACCTTTCTACCTTTTTTTAACATCCAACACGGATGTTAAAAAAATATCTAATGATAGCAACTTTATTAAATTAAAATAATAGTATAGCATTTGCTGATGTAATGCAGCGAGATTGTAATCAAAACAAAAAAGCTTTGAACATTCGTATCATCGCAAATAATGAAGGTATAGAAATGATCACGGAACCGAATCGAAATCTCTCTTATCCTAGGCTATTTCGTTAACCACAAATGGAACATAATTGACCTATAACTAAAGAGACAAAAAGAGAGTAAAAGTTGTGCAAGTAATGCTACATCCATATATTTACTTTCGTACCTTAGACTTTTTCATACATTAACCAGCACACGAGAAGCGTGTGTGATATTACAGAAGCTCCTCGAGGCGAAAGAAAGGTTTGCACCTGGGATGGGGTTTATTATCCGATCCATGGAACGATACTGAACCGAACGAAAGAACGATTACTTCAGAAGCGTTGTTTATTTCAAGTTCAAGTATTTTAGACTTGTATTAAATGTTTCATTTGTCGTCGATGAATACCTCAGTACCTAATAAGTCTATATGATGTACAGCTTCGTTAAATTAATTAATAAAAAGTTGGATTAAACTGTTACTAAACCTTTTAGTAACTGTTAGTAACAGTGAAGTAAAAGTTTAGTAACAGGCTAAAATATTTGAGGGTATATTAATAAATAAAAATGAATTCAGTTTTACGTTAAACACTTTATTCCAAAGATTATTTGGAGTAAGAAAACATTTAATATTTAGGATTTAATATTCTTAGTTGTAAAAACATTTATTGATGTGCATGTGGAAAACATACAGCATTGTATATGGAGATGCATTATATACTTAGCTAGGATATGCGCGGTCATTGGTATGGACAGTCAAGAGTAAAGATGGCGGGACACTCCCACCTCCACTTGCTACCCAGCTAGGACAAGGCAGCCGATGTCACTTTCAGAGCACATAACGTTGTGTACTTTCTTCAAGTGAGGTCTTAGTAAATTAGTTGAAAATTTAAGCGTTTGAATTATTCGGACGGTCGGAAAAGTTTCAAAATGAATCCCGCGATGGAACACCCGCGGGGACCAGTCGGTTTAACTGTACGAGCCCACCTGCGGCATAGACAACAGAAGGCAAATCTTCGTGCAATAGCAGTTGGTCCAATAGCTGTACGGAAGAAGACGGGATCGCCGCGCAAAACAATAGAAATAGGTAACGGTCGATTATCACATCGATGCGTTATATAACCAGGTTAGTGTCTTTACCATTATTAAAATGCTGCAACATTGTGCACTTAACAAAAATACAAATATTATAACTAGAGTGAACTCTTAGTTAACCAGTTTAGTCAGTACCTAAATCACTTCATTTATGAGATTGCAAAATAAACTTCTATGAAAATCAAGTGCGTAAATTTGGGAAGGAAAAGGTTACAACAAATAATAAAACTTCAACATAGAAATTAAACTAGTTTTCCGGATTTTGTCACGTTTTACGTAAAGGTGTAATGTTTTTGGTACCGACGATCATAAATATTTAAAGCTTCAATAATTTAATTCGCCCATATCAGATATAACAAAGCGTTGGTAGATATGCTCGCTTTACCGGGCTTTTTCAAATTAAAACCAAACGATGAATTGTGTGTGTGCAAAGGGAAAGATTTCTTGGCCCCATAGCAAATCCATGAAATAAAATAAGTTATTTTGTAATCAAAACCTTTAGTTAATTTTATATTTATAGTATAACATACATAATAACATAAAATATACCCTGGTACTAATCATCATAGCTTTGTGTTTTACATATATTTCAACAGCAGATAACAAACACGTCTTCACATACCATGCTGTATATTCTCCAGAGGCACATAATATCGATTTTATTTTTATGTAAAACAGTTATATTAATGATACACATGGGTACAAAAATCAATTCGTCGCCAAATTGCAGCGCAGTTTATTGGCGACAGAAAACTTATTTCATAACATTAATCTACTTATCATAACTATATACTACTAATGCATATGTACTATTCTAATGCACACATTTCTTATTCTACCTACTATAACTTCTCATAAAGTAAGTTCATTATCTATAAAGGAATCTAGAAATAGTGAATACAATTGTTTCAAATAAGTTAGGTATAGATAAGACATCTCATACAAATCAACGTTCCAAAAATATTTTTTTTATTTCGCTTTTTATTGAGGTTTTTGAGTTTCAACATGTTCAAGTACCTATTGTATCTATTGTTTGCTTCATCTTATATTCCCCCTTACAATATTTTTCCAATATTATCTTTAACAATATTACACTGACCGTCCAAGATTTGTTCTAGTCAATCTCATCTCAGTCAATCTTCATGATACTCGTGCTTTCGTAACATAAGATTTAGTAGCTAATATGTATACTATTGCCCAGTCAGTATGACGTTCATATTTTTTTTGGTAAATGGTTTCGGTATGTAGTTTCGTTATGTAAAGTTTCGTAACTCGTAGACATATAGTTTTTGAGATATAATTTTTCAAAATTTCTTTAAAAAAAAAGAGGCTTCCGAGCTTTTCCCATCGAAGGGAATGTTATCCTCCCCCTCCGCCCCCCCTCTCCCTCCACCACATATCATACTGGGCAATAATGTACATACTTACCGATTTAGTTTCCGTAGTTAGTTCCGTAGTAGTAATGGAGTAGTCAAAAAAAGATTTTATATAGTAGCGTTTTATCATAAGCCAGTACTAAATGAACACGGCGAATCGATTGCTACTATACAGATAACAATAATTAGTGGTAATGACTACATCGTCGGCCGGCCGGGTCGCGGCAATCGTTTTTTCTTTCGAGTGGTGTGGGCGGCGCGGCGGCAGTGCGATCAGAAGATAGTGCGTCCATCAAATCATATGATAATCGGGCGCGGTTAATTCCATTACCAATAATAAATGCACGCATTAAATTAGACCTGTCGGATGAGTCGACGGAACGCAGTCGCGATCGCTCCCATCGCTCGGATTATGATATGAATAATTTATCACAGAAAAAAATGTAGACCTCGCCTTATTATTGTTTTGAATTTGGAACGTCAAACTGACGTGTCGCTGAGCGTTTCTGATCGTAGATGCGATTATGTCTGCTTAGAGAATTAAAATAATTACGATTCGAAAGACACGCGGCCCATGGCGAGTTTGTATGTGGGAATATTTTACATTAATTATAATGTTTTGAATTTATTTAAGTTCCAAATATTATTTTATAGTGTTATTTACAATTTCCATGAAATAACAGAAGTTTAATCAGTATTAGCATTCATTAAATTATTAATATCTATTAAATAACAAATTACAAACAGGTAAAGAATACATGCAAATATCAGAATAATAAAAATCCCTTTTGTAAAGTTCTGTTATATTTGATTAATCATTACACTTTACTACGGAACTTTACACTTTAAAACGGAAGTTCTTTTTTCAATTATTTACTGTGAAAAGAGATTCCCAGTCTTAAGCATACAAAATGATGGACGAGATGGATTTGTAATTTCAACATGTACTTGTAGAAAAAACTATATAAAAATATCCCTATATTCCGACGTATTAATACTGTTTGGTAGGCCATATTTGCAGGCTTATAAGCTATTTCTACATGAAGTTAAAAGACATAAACCGTTTCATAAAAATAACCTCAATTACAAAAAAACAAGGCAACATTTATTCGACGAAAATTAATATAGTGGCAATAAGCCCACCAAATACGTCTCATTGATACCTCATCGTACTTCCACATCCTTTGAAAACATACATTGATATGCATATGTTACCAAAGGTTCCAAAGGTCGTTCAACCTTAAAAATATTTACATGAGAATTGAATTATCGCACAAAACAATAGAAACCTTGAAACAATTCCGAGATAATATTACAATTTACGACTATATGAGCTCGTAAAACATACGAGCTTCTTCAGGGTGTTTATTGTCCCGTTCGTCTTAGTCTAGACGCCTACGTACGGTGACAAAGAGTAAGCACCTACTGTTGGTATAACTATCACCTTGATAACAATTCACAAATTATTTGTTTTGTAAATTATATCTTGAAATTTTTATAATAATATTCACGTCTTCTATGTGCTACCTTACTGGTTTAAACATACTTTAAGTTAGTTATTAATTATATACACACCGAATAAAAGTACGTACTCAGAAACACAAAAATATATGCGTGAACAGTATATGTAACGATGTTAAGAAAGTAAACAAAATAGACACCGATAAACCATATTCTCTGCTTACCATCTTCGGTTGAAGAAAGACATCATTTAAATATTGAAAGATCAATTATACTAACAAGCTGTAGCAACTGGCAAGCTTGTTGCCGTCGCAACCTTTAACTTCTGTAACACCAAGTACATTATGAAACTAAAACTCTGATAGATACTAATAATGTTAAAGATAAGAAACCAAAGAAAATAATGTATAAAACATTAAGGCTTGTTTAAGGTGCCATTGGAAACAAAATCGTCTGGTTTTTATTAGTTGAATCGAGATTGTGACCTGCACTTTTACGGGTGATCGTTCTTGTAACTCGCTCGTCCAGTAATGGTATACGAGATATATTTTATGTATTTATGTGGACCTTAAGAAGAACAAGGACAAATATAGTTCTGAATATCAAGGCAATGTAAGCATATAGCAACCTAAATATTTTTAATCTGAAGCTTTAAATGTGCAAAGGGTTCTGTAGTTAAACAACGAATGTTCCCTAGTTCGTTCAAAATACGTAGCTTAATTCCAATATCGTATTAGATTTCTTTCAACATCTAAGTTGATATGACCCAACATCGATACCGCATGGCGTAGTCGGTCTCGCTGGAGGATGTCATCCAGGCTCGTTATTCCCGTACTTAAATGCCGATAATACTGGGAAGGAAGAATGAAAATTCACTTTGTCTCAGTTTCTCCCAACTGTTGAATGAGCGACGAAACTCCCCGATGTAGATAATTATGCAGCCAAATCTACTAATAAATTTAGTTTATTTTGCAAAATAGTTTAACTTTTTTAATAATAAATATAAAAAGAAAAAATGTAAAAATAAATCGTCTGTCTATTTTCAAATTATTAATGGAATAAATAAATTACATTTATGTTAAAATTCTATGTTAGCTATGAGTACTCCAGTACTTCAACACTTCAGGGATAAAACAATATTTACCAGTATATCTTTTTTTAACTAAATTTCTTGAAATTAAAAAGAAAAATGATAAAAGTTTTCAGATCACAATTGCCGAATCCTCAGCAATGAAACTCCGAATAAATAAAATTCATCAGACAATAAATAATTTATATATTGATTCTTATCTCAAGACGTGGAAACTTGTATAAGGTAATATATACTCTTGAAAAACCAATCACCTTTTTTGTTCACTTTCAGTACGGGTATCAAAATACAATTTTGAGGTATCGAAACCTTATTACAGTAATTGGCAATTTGTAATGGTAATTTGAAAAATTATCAAGTATTTATTATTTACGAGTTTTTTGACGAAAATAACGAATTATTTTAAGTTAAATTGTCATGTGTAACCTAAAACCCGGTCGAGGCGGCGATTTTGGTAACTTTTGAAATTTCAAATGCTGTTTTTACAAATAAACAATAAACTTGTGAATGAATGAAATGAAACGAAAAATGAATGACCCATGGACCCTGCTTTTAATTTAACATCGAGTGATGAAATAAAAATAAAATAAAGTCTTCTACTCATAACTAGCGCTAAACGTTATGGAACTTTGAAGCTGCGTCATCGTGATGGGCATTTGATTATTTGAAGTTGTTTGCGGACTAATTAAATGGTTAACAAGTGGCGTTGAGTTAATAAGATAATTAATATTGATAAAAGTGGCTTTAAGCGTTGCATACACTAAAATAATTTACACAACGCGTGTAAATATTAACTAGATCCATATTTCATATTTATAATACTTGAGTAAGCACGATTATAGACTATTTTGAATACTTACCTTGACGTTGAAAGTCCTTCTTTAATTATAAATATAGGCTTAAAAAATACATGTAATCTAGAAAATATTCCTTTACAAGTTTTATCAGTTCCTGATAATGATAATAATCGGGTCACTTCCTATTGATATTCAGCAAGGTCAGTCAAAGAACTAAAACTTGTTGTGGTCTCTGTGAGCGCGTATTGGTTGAAAACATGAGAAACCATAGTTCATTTTTGCCTAACTGACAGCAGGCTAATGTTTTTCCAGAGTATGTAGTATGTATATCAGTTCAATAGTGATCTCATGTGGCATAAAGGGCTTGATCGGTTTTGAAAAGTGAGGTGTTATTCTTCCCCGTAGTGTCATGTAGATGTCAGCATAACACCCAATGCAGTGGAAGAAAATCATTAACATGTCATTAAAACAGTCAATCGGGACCATAGTCTTTTTACACGATCACTTTTTGTTTATAAGATTTTCTTTGTCTTAATTATTATGCATAAATATTTTGTGAATAAATTAATGAACACTTTTAGTCAGTTATTAAAGACAAAGACATGTGCAAACAAAGCTCGCGACAGGTGCTTCCCGTAGATAACAGTAAGAAAGAAAACCTCATATTCTGAGGATGTATTTTATTTAAAGCGCTTTCTTTTCTCTTAAGAGTAAGTAAAATTTAAAATTTTTGTTTAAACAACTCTCGTTTAAAATTAATAAAATTTTCGTAAATAGTTGCTCATGGTTCCGTTGTTTTTTTTTATATACCCAACGTCTACAAAAACTACTGCTGGAAAACCCTATATAATCGAAGCAATCGAAAAATATGAGTTGATTTTTTTAAAAGTAGAAGGTAGCAACCGAGCGATGTTGTTGCGGGCTCTGCCTCTTTTAAAAAGTGTTGTTTACGCGCTATAAAACTATTGAGATTTTCTTTGTGATTACTCTTAATTGCAAATCTCATTACCAAAATAGACATCTAGTCTTAGCACATTAAGTATACGAGCATTTTAATGGCATATTCCTTGTGGTGAGCTAGGATGAGTTCTATCATGTTAATGTGGAGAAGCAAAATTATTTTTTTTTTGCATTTGGACCTTTCCCAGGTATCCGTTACGTAATATGAAAAGTAACATACTATTATTAAATTTTAATATATTTTTTTAATTTTATCTATTTTTAAATAAAAAAACACGAGCCGATATATAGTAACTCTTATTTTCGACACTTTTGTTAGCCCTTTTGGTGATTAGTTTAATCCGATTGGGTGTTGTTGAATAAGTGACCAGTTGTCGTTACATGTCGTTTTCTTAAAACAATGAGTCACCGTCATGTAAAGTGAAGTTAAAGCGGCAATTTCGCGTGTCGTTGGACATTGCGCAGTACATTCAGACCCAGGAATACGCTTGTTGTGATCGGCATTTTAAGATATTGATTATATTTACGAGGTGTAAGTATAAATTAAAGACAGTTTTATGCAACAAAATCCTTGCCTTATACGTTTAAGTGAGGTCGGCACAACACGTTTCCTCTTCCATTTATATCAATTTTCTGTCTTTCTATCAATTGTCACTTCTTTCAGGCTCATGTCACGCAATCCATCCATCTTTTCTTAGTCCTACCCCTACCAACACATCCCTCCATATTAATATATGGAAATAACTTTCAAATACGACGACGCACTCTAGACGGGTCCTAAATATATTATCTCAAATCTAAATGCTGCGGTGAACCAATAAATTTTTTTAGGTATAATATTAAGCAATATTTTGGGTTAATCATGAGGTAAATTTATTTATGTAACTTTAGATAAAAGAAAGTCGCATAACCAAATATTTATGTGATTGTAAATACTAAATATCCATTTTCTAATTAAAATTTGTTGTACATCAAAACTTATCTTGATCGAATTGAACACAAGCTTCAGACATTTGTAAAAGAAAATAAAAATCTTGATAATTAAACGAACAGGACCACGAAACTGGGACGTAATTAGAGCACAAAGTGGTGTTCTTTAAATTAACTTCGCGTACCTAAAAGTAAAGGAACGAACAAGGTAGGTTGGCGAGCCTTTAAGTCAGCACTTAATTTATTGCCAATTAACTTGGTGTTAAGTTAAATAAAGTGACACCAAGATATGTACGTCGCGGGCTGCCTTGAGAATTCTAAGGTCAAATGTAAGGCGGACAATGCAGTAAATTTTTACAAATCTGTTGTATCTTGTAAAAATATGTTTAAGTAATTTGAGTAATTTGTCGATACAAAAGATTTATTTTACTTATATGCGCTCATGCCCGTAACCCAGAGGGGTAGGCAGAGATCATAGATTTCCATTGTACTTAATCTTAAACTTAAAGTCTTATGAGAGTATCTTACTCTTATGGATTTTTATATAGGTAGTTGTAAAGATAATGATGCCCTTCGTAACCACTATCTCGTTGGTCTTGTATCTTCTGAAATTGTTATTGTATTTAAAGCAATCAAAAAAATATATATTGAATAAAAATCTATTATTTTTTATTTTAATCTATAACGTTTCATTGGTTTTTTTAATTAGAAATTCAAATATTGACCGATAGGTTATACATTTAGTCTGACCAACTTTAAAAATTAAAATTCTTAATTGGTTGTTGTTAATTGTTTAGTATAAAAAATGATTTTCAAACATTATGCCACTTTAATCAATATATTTTATATGACAACACAACCCTTTGGCAGGCAAAGTCAAAATGTATCACATTTAGTTAAATGACAGTTGTCATTTACACCTTATAAAAATAACGTAATTTACTTTTAGAAGCAATATCATTAAAAAAATACATATATTAACTCTACACAACAAGTTTTTAATTTCATTTTAATAAAAAAATATTTGAAGCATGTATTGTTACTTATGTTATAAAAATGAACAATTTCACTTATTCATACTTCTTCACATTTAAAACAAATCAATAAGTATCTTAAGAGACCGTTTTGATAAAAGCAAGATTTGTTGTCCAATTTCAAAGGGGCCTCCAGTGTCCTGCCAAAGCCTCCATTCAGACTGGAGGCAAACCATTTTAAACACTTGTCACAGAAACAAATATCGCTGTGTTATTTAATCCCTGACAAGCATCAAGCATTTTCGTTTTTTGTAAAGCTACAGAAAACGAAAACTGACATCAACAGCCTTCTATTTCAGCATTAGAAAGACTAGTTTAACCCTGTGTGGCCGAAGCAATATTTTCTATTGAAGAAGTCTGCATGAATATTTTCAATAAAATTATTATAATTTTTTTTTATGTTTAATGTGCT
>JWHW01047364.1:92795-121854 GCA_000931545.1 Papilio glaucus
TTGTGAGGAGTCAAAATTTGTCGATGAAGGCTCGTCTGGCAATACACAATGCTGTACTAGTCCCCACTAGTAATGTATGGAAGTGTGAGCTGGGTTTGGCAGGAAAAGCATGCTAGTAGAGTTAATGCCGTTGAGATGCGATCCTTAAGAAGTATGTTAGGCGTGACTTTGAATGTTAGGTTTAAAATAGCGTTATAAGGTAAAAGTTTGGCTTAAAAGTAGACTTTGAGATTAGAATTGAGAAAGGTATGCTTCGGTGGGCATGTTGAAAGGATGAATGAAGAGAATAACGAAACAAATTTATGTTGCAAAAGTGAGTGAGATCAGATCAGTGACATCGATCAGATTAGTGACTTACTAAAAAAGGGCTATATAAGGTGCAGCCATAACCGACGAACATGCATACGTAGATGTATGAATGTAGAAGAAGCGAGAGAGGTGTGCCAGGATCGCGCCAAATGGAAATGCATGATCTCTGGCTACCCCTCTGGGTTACGGGCGTCAGTGGATATTTATTTATTTTAATTTTGATAACCTTAAATTTGATGGGCAAGAGTCTGATTTTTTTTAAACACACACGTAACAAAATAAATGTTTATTAATGTGATTATAAATAATTTCTTGAACATTATTACTTGCAGACAAACGAACAAACGAGTCACCTGATGTTAACTGACCACAGCTACCCATTACACTGTGCGTTACTAGGAATTTGAAAAATGAGGCGTGTAGATCTGTAAAGAAGAGATGAGAGGGAGACAGTGCTGATGGATATGGATATGAAGTATAAAACCGACCCATACCTGAAATAGTTGCATCTGGCTCTATTTAAATCACTATCCATTCCAGCTTCTCAGTCTATCCATATATTTACGTATCCGTCTCAAATTACATCCCCTACATAAAGAAGATTCCCATATAAAATAAAACTTATTTATATTTAGTACATTTTCAATCAAAATAAAATTATCAATTGAAATATCCATTTGTGTAAATAACGTGCTAAAAGTCACTTATTACATAATGTTATTAGAAACATTATAGCTTCAGATACAGAAGTCATTTAATGGCGATTAACTAAGTGCAATACAAGTGTGCGTGGGTTTCATTATGAAAGAATTAAAGCTAAGTTAACACTTATCTTTGACGGTATAAAATACAACATACTGTTAAACAGTCGGTGTTATAAAATTGAAAATATACATTCGCTCGGACAATCGGTATTTATGTTTGATATCTTAATTGCAACATGAAATTGAATTATATATTTGTTACATGTATAGTTAGTTTAAAAACCAAAATACCCGACTTACTGCATGATTATTAACAGTTTAATGATTTACTTCCACTATATGGCAATGTTGACTTCATTTGCCCTACGATACCGGGGAATAATACGTATGTATATAATGCCACCTTACTCATTGAAATTGGTCAACGGTTTAGGGCCGATGTACACGCTACGATAACTCGCCGGGCATATGCTAGAATTCGCGTCGTTTCTACATACGACCTGGTGTAACTGCGTTGCTGCTAACCAAGAAAAGCATCTTGGTTGCGCTAGCGCACCGCAGCATAGGATGGCAAGATTAGGATTAGAAAATAAATAAATTAGGAATGCTTTCTCGCATTAAGCATATTAACGTGGTATCTTATTTTCTACATTTTTCAACAGCTTGTCAAAAGTTGTCGCATTACGTGATAAAGGACTTACCAAACATTTTTTAGTATATAATTGGATGAGCCTAGTAGTCTCTCGTTTTTTTTGTTACCTTATGCAATTATCACTTTTTGCCACGTAATAACATTATTCTTTTTCTTTTTTCACACACAAACGAAACTTAATATTGAAATTTAAATTATCCCGAACAACGATTTTGATGAAATGATAAGAATAGTGTAGCATACCCCATGCATGACTGCCCGAAATAATCTTGTAGCTTACACGTTCCTGTCCGTCTTGTTTGTCGCAGACACGGTGAGTTTTCGTGCCTAGATCTGTGAAATTTCTTGATATACATGTATACGTACATCGGGAAACAAAAATTGAAACAAACACTTTATTCTCTTTATACCAATTGATGTGGATAGAAAGAGCGGTTAAAATATAAAATATTTTTAGTGTAGTTACATATAATGCGAATCTATACAATACATTGATATCTCCATAGCCACATCGACTCTTTTTCCTACAAATGTTTGGTAGAACATCAGTACCTCTTCGATTGCGAACGTTTATGTGTTCACTTGACATTGTTGACTCTTGGGTGACCTTACTCATTTGTCATATGTCTGTCATAAAAAGTGTTAGTTTTTTCACCCTATCATACCATCTAGTTTTTTCTACCATTCTATAATGACGGCTTTTTATAAATAATAGTAAATTCTTTAAAATCATTTTAAACACTGAAATATATGTTTAATTTAATATTTGTATCAAACTTGGCTTAAAATCAAACGCTTGAACCGTTCACAAGGCAATATTCACACGAAGCGTTACAGTAAATAGTTTATTTTCATTGTTATTACCTTCATATTTATACTTTGTACGCAAAGCATCGGAACAAAGCATTCCATTCGGCCCGCATCGGTTAACCGCATTGACGTGCGGCCAACATTCATATAAATATATACGCTAAGAATTTAGCAATAGTATTACGATGGGCTAAGGTGAGGTATGGAACATATGATCCCCGTCTTCCGTCGGCTGTCGTAAAAGGCATCTGTGGGACTGCAGCATCATTTTATAGGGTGTGAACTAAGACGATGCTGTCTAATAACCTTTGTACTTTATGACTGTCTTATTTATTAACTGTATACTCAACTTTATATTCATCTTCGATTTATTCATAAATTTCGATTGTATTGTCCTTATAGTATACTCCTATTTTTTAAGAAGAGAGTGTAAACGAGCTAGCCATACCTGATGTTATTATCACATGCAGTTCCTGTAAATCAACGTTAATCTTTACTTCTCTAGATTAATGGTTTAATTACAATGGATCGTTCGCATCGTTCATATATCTAACGTTTGTTGTTGAACTTTTATTGTTTGAAAATACACTCGTAATAACGTAAACATATACTTAATACATAAGAAATTAAGTAACTATTATTATCCACGCACTATAGTTTTGTGTTCGTAATTATCGGAGGAATTTTGTTCAGCTAACAGAAATAATGTAGAGAGTAAATGAACGTATTAACGAAGTTCTTCCTCCAAATTTGATTCAGATCGGCTAACAAGGCCTCAGTACCCGCTACTACGTGACCGTGATCAGCGGACGAGTAATGAGATTTTCTCCAAATTCCAGACTCGAGTTTTTAGAGAAAATAACATTTCCAAGAATACTAAAGAAATACCAAAAATAAATAACTTAAGGATCCTTTTCCAAGTTAATTGAATGCCCTAAAATCATTATTTATCTTAGAAGATTTTTCTAAATGTAAAAAGTAAATGTTTTGTAAAACATAATACCAGGGAATTGATAGTATACTTTTACATAGTATGAATAAAATTAAAAGGTATGGTATATAAGAGTACCTATATTTCAACGAACAATTATGACATTCGTCAGTTTAGAATCTGACTAGGTATATAAAAACTGTCAGAAAATTGTTAACTGAACGAATAATTAACAATATGAAGTATAAGCGCTAAAACAAAATTTTTTTTCTTTGAGAAAAGATTCTGAGGAAAAATGTATATTAGCTTAGATCCATGACTATACATAAATATAGACTTGGGACATGCAAGGAGTTTATCCTTTCGTAAGTTTGTGCCCAGACAATAGGGTGCCCAGTGCCGCAGAGAGTCATTAAATGAACTTTCCTATAGCAAAGCCCACAGATTACGCTGGATCGTAGTGTCAACACGGGGCACCTTGGAACCCTGGTCACCTCTGATGGGCCGCGTCAGGTACCGCTTAAAGGACATCGTCGAGGTTGAACTACGTGAGCTACAAGCCCTCAAGTAAAGTAAAGTTAGATCTACTTAATTTCCACTTAAACTCAATTTGAAAATTGTGCCCTTCTGTTAATCATTCAAGCTAGCTATCAAGCTACAAAGTAGTCTGTCGCCGTAGCTCAGACCTTGGAACTGAGCACCGACTTAGAGCCAATAATAAAATAAATAAATTACCTCGTTGTCTGTAATTGAAGGCAGTTGCGAAGGACAGAAGGTTTAGTGTTGTCCATATCTGCGTTTAATTTGTAATTTCCATAGTAAATTGTAGTCGAACAAACGTCCCCTTATCTTAAATAACGGTTGTTATGGCCCCTGTTATTTAAGAGCTACCGTCTCTAGATGTTCTTCAAATAAATCGGTTAATAAATTTTTAGTCAAGATCCCGAATAAGTATTTAAAAAATACTTCACGTTTGAACATCTTAATTTGTTTGTTGTATCTTAAAAATAAACTTACAGCTATATTTTATGTGATGGGTGTACGAAAAAAAAAACAACGTGAACTTTGCTGACCATTTTAAACTAGCTAATAAAATGGGATGACACATTCACAAAATGGTGCTTACTATTACCACTTATGAATCTTACGTTGAGACTATTTAAGTAGACATGATCCCAACACAAGTATTTGAAAAGACTATAGTATGTTACGTTTGAAAACTTTCATGTTTAATGGACGTCCGTCAAAATAATTTTGATAAATTAAATACTTATTTCAATGTAAAATCTAAATATCAAAATTTGGTTACGCCTTAGTGATTCCCAAAGGGCAGAGACATGAATAAGATAAACTCACTATTATTTAAATAGAATGTAGTGCAAACTTAATACAGATGACCAAATTTAAACCACTGACCAGTTTATCAAGTTTAAAAAATAGTCCGAAAATTTTCTTGCAACAATATTTACTTTATAGTACTGTAATATAAAGTTATCTAAAATGGACTCTTTTACAGTGTCACATCTATAGATCTTGATTCCGTGATCCACAACAAAGCGCGACATGGCGTCCACACATTACCATTATCATTTGCCTCACAATGAAAAGCTTGTCCTGATCCGATTCACAAGAGACATTTCGTCCCAATAAAGTTAGACATAAAGAAACAGCGGGGAGTGTCACTGTCACCCTTTCATAACGAGTCCGTTTGTGATCAATGGATCAGTGATATTAAATCTATCAGGCTATCAATGTTTTATAATCTGATATATCGATTCAAAATATTCTTATTTTTTACATGCTTGTAAAGTTTAATAAGCTGTTATTATCATTAAAATATTTTCCTATCTTCAATACGATCTTTATTTCTTTACGCGTTTTTATCTGATTTATGTTTTTCAGTGTACACTTATATATACTTTACAGTTAAATGTACATTTTTAGTTTAATATTTCATTATAAATCGTGACCAATATTGAACTCGACAACTAAATAAAATACGACTAAATTGGGGTTCATAGCTATTTCTTTATAAAAATACTGTGTTGATTTTGTGCATAACGAATATTGAATCTATTATCTCTATATATGTTACAACAATGATCGATGAAATGACGATGTGACGAAATTTTGTGTATGTCTTTGAGAGGTCGGAGATGGTTTAGATTGAACCCAGTAGATGGCGCTGCAATAGGATTCCAATAGTTTTTTTTTTATTTCTTGACGAGCAAGCCATCGTTCATGCCAGACAACGCCTGCTGCATCCGCTAGTGTAATATAATAATTACTGCTTGTTTTAATGGTAATACAAGCACAGTGAAAGTTTATACATATTACAATTAAATTGAAATTAAATAAATAGTCTAAAAGTAACATTCGATAAGTTTTACAATCATTTCAATTATGCATAATTGTTTCATTCACTCGTGTTTATTGAATTACCGATAATTTCCAAAGTGTCTTAAATTAAGTATGCCCGAAATTATACAATCCAAAGGGACAGTGGACTCGGTTGAAATTCTGAAATTCAAATTAGTTAGAAGCTTACTTGTGAACACAACCGCGTATTTTAGTACCAACTAAAGCATTTGTATACAAAGGACGCTTCGTATATTTATCAGTCTGACATTTTTAAAGATAACATATGGACTAATACCGTCCCGATGTGATGTTATTTTATTATCATTAATAAGTAATATTTGGAATAAATAAATAGAATTTTTCTCAGCAGGGGAGACCAAACGGTCGATGATTAGGGAAAAGAAATTTTGGATTTTATTTGTTATTATATTTCCAACGACATAGAGGAAAACAAAACACTTAGACTACAAATAATAATATCAAACCTGAAACCCAGGGGGTTAGGTAGCGATTTTATGCTAATACAAGCTGAGTCCCGCAGTTTTAACCGGCGTAAAATTTAATACCTAATCTAAACCAAATTTAATGTGATTAATCAAATAGATCAGAGGTCAACTCACATTGGATTATAATAATTTCTCCATACAAACTTTCATCCCTAACTTCAAACTTTTAGGGAATGAATTTAGAAAAATCCTTTCTTAGTGCTCGCCGTTGTAATAGCAGACATTTCTGTGCAAAATTTAAGGTTTTTAGACCCAGTACTTTGGGCTATGCCTTGATATATCAGTCAGTCAGTTTCTTCTTTTACATATACACTGGTACACTTCACTCAAGTTAATACATATACAACTTACTGATTGTAGGAATTGTGGCTCATGTAAGACTCCATTGCGACGTGTGTCTGTTGTCAAATTTTGTTCATACATCTTTTTGCACACTTTTTTTGTCCCACAATTTTGTCTCGACGACCAGACGATATAATTGTTACGGCGAGCAACATCTCTTGGAATAACGCTCGATAAAAGTAATAGTGGAACCAGTAACAGTGTATCTGAATATAACGTGAAGGTACTGAGGCACGTTTAACAATTATGCATAAGCCTGAGGCATTATCGGAAGAAGAAACTTGATCAATAACCACTTATTAAGATATCGTGGTCACATCGACCATTACGCACCGAAAGAGGCTGGCAGTAATTTCTTCGCGCCTTAATGGCCGGCTTCAAATTCACCGTGACAATCGCCAATATAATTTCGCCCCTTTCTTCGACCTTTTATGAGCCAAAAATTTTAATAACCTTAATTAAAACAGAAACTTTGAGGAAAATTTTGGTTACCACGAAAATGGAAAATAACGTAATTTTACTTCGATACTTAAAAACGTTATATTTTTAATAATTACGCAGTTGAGCTAATAAAATTAAGCTCTGGTATATAATATCCTAGTATTGCCTTTCTCTCGGTGAGGAAGCCTGTGTCCCTGTAGTATCGAAACATACTAAGAAAGGCTAATTTATTATTAGGTACCTACTTGTAAGTGTTAATAAATAGCTAATATCTACTTACAATACATAATATATAAGGTCCCTAATACATTTTAAGGCTCTATGTCAAGCCGCGTGACCAATTATTATTTTTTGTAAGCTTAACTTTTATTATTTGATGTAAACTGCTTTTGATAAAAGACGTATTATTTGAATGAAACACGGTTATTTATATTGTTTATCACAATTTTTCATTAAATTATAATTTTTTTCGACTTTTTTGTACGAGATAAAAAAAAAACTTCCTGTGACATTAATCATACCAGAATTAAACTATAGTCAGGTAACAATTTCATAGTTGACATGTTGCGTGGTCGCCCCGCTGCCGTCCGCGTCGGTCAATTTACATCAAATTACATCAAGCATCATTAACGGGCTTCAACAAACTCATAATACGATTGTTCAAAAATATTATATCCTTTATTCTATATGCCATAAAATTCAATTTTAACTGAAGCATGTTCGCGTAACCGACGCGCTGCCTGGAAATGATGTACACCAAAAACTGCAGCAAAAACGTGGTCACACGAAAATGGACAACGCAGATGACACCGAGGTGGCTTTAATGACAATTTAATAGCATATCCCTGCGCTCGCAGGGACCAGTAATAAGCAAAAATGATAACGCCTTCGTGCACCAGGATCTTGGTTTTTGTTAATGCAACAGATTGAAGTTTCTTAGAATCTATAAAAGACACATTATTATTATAAACCGTCTGTCCTTCATAATTCAATCTATAAAAACTTCAAAGTGGAATACAAAAAAATAAATTCAACATCTCTTTGCAAAGATAAAACCGTTAAGAGGTTTTTTGGAGCCTTACGTCATTTACGTGCCGCATCATTTTTATGCCTTAAGAGGTCTGATAAAGGATTTTAGAATAGATACCGGACGTTTTATATTCACTGCGAGTCTTACTTACCATGCACAAGATATCTCTTTAGTATGCGGGTCCCACGACGACACTTATTAGTCTCAAAAATTCCTCGAATCTCCCTACTTTTGGATCTCGAGAGGTTTCAAAGTAAAACGTCCTCGCTCCGGTCGCATTTAAAACTTAGGTGGGCATCTAATGTTTAATACATAGACGATATTGCTCTTGATAAAGCGATTTAAGCGAATCTAAAATTTAAAGCGCGATCGAATAATAATGCTTCAAGGTTTTGTTTGTACAACGGTCATAAATATTAACTTAAACAGTGGTCCAGGCGAAAATTTATTTAAGTTTATTCAAGGAACAACGTTTTAATATTCTAGATAGCACAATGCTCTCATTGTTTGCTACAACTTACAACTTTTACCATTCCAGATAAAATTCACAATAAAACACATGAATGTTCGTATCGAATCAGAACAAATTATTCACATCGTACTCATTGTTCTATCATGACTTATCATTTTTAAACACGTCAATAGCAATGTTATTTATTCGAGAACGTCCGAAGTTAATCAATCTTGTCACATTGTTGTACTATTTTTGAATCGAATGATAAAACCTTTATTATGTCTACATTTTTTTATTTATTTTTAAACGCAAACCAACAAGTCAAATGGTGCTTGTAAACTTGTTCAAAAACGTTTCGTAGTTTGAATTGATTGCAGCGCCTACGAACTCTTGAATTTCGTCATCAATTATACTAAGTTTGTCTTAAACGTCGAACGTGCTATTTCTATAACAATCGTTTCTTGGCTGCCACAGTTTAGCCAGAAATTACTGGCAGCTACACGTCTGTTCTTTTATAATAATTTTAGCCGATAATGCGAAAAATACGTGCCGTTCGGCGTCTTGATCCTACGTGAGTGGGACTTTATTGCGGCTTATTGCTTTCGAATGAAGCAAAATTATAATCTTAATGTCGGATTATTTCTTTTCATTTCTTTATGCGAAAACGATACCTCAGCAAATGAACCGGCATAAAACGTATAATGGAGTCACAGAAACTGCTAAAATATAATGTACTTTTTTATTACTGACTCTCAGAACAATGCACCTGGATACTAAGCAATCAAAAGCTTTAGTGGATGATAGTTAAAGTCAAATCAAGTTATAGATAGTACTACTCTATTTTTTTTTGTCTATGATACGACGGGAGAAACAGAATATTATTTACATTTTACAAAAAGTGAGGTAATATCAACGATATTATAATACAATAGCTATGCACACAATATTTAGCAATAATTAGCGGTCGAAAAGTGAAGACTCGAAAAGCGTGCAAACAGCACGCTTTTTCTATAGCTCACGTCATGTGTTTACATTTACACTTCAGTGACAAACATTAGCTGTCATCTTTTTTCTTATTATTTTAATTAGCTATCCTTATTACACTATTTAACATGTGTGAATGTTGCTGTTACTGCTTTGAAACACTTTTGACCGGTGATTTTATATGAGTATAACATATCTATAGTATAAAATATTATTGGGTAATATTTACCATATAACATGAGGTGTGTCTATGATAATTATGATAAATTAAATTATACAAAATTTGCAATGAGATTAACTACTAATTTACTGAACACTTTTTTATACACGTTAAGTTCGTTAAAAGTTCGTGCCGATAATGTGAGTCTTATAGATTTTTTGCATGTCTAATTCACTATAGAACTTCAAACATAAGTAGCGTTGGAAGCGTAATCAGTTAAAGATTTAAATCGTAGATTCAATCAAGTTTGAGAAGTATGCGTCGTGTGATTGACTTCTCCGACCGATACGCAGAAGCGTCGACCTAGCGATATATCAATGATAAATGATGACTACGATAAGCTACTCACAAAGAACTTACTGCGGAGGCAGCACGGGAAATATCATATTTCAATCATATCTACTGCAACTTTATTTCAAATATTGACGTGTATGCAAGCCCTTGCTTCTTATAAATAATCTCTTGTCATATGTGTGTACAGGCAAGGACTCTAAAAGGACCAGAATAATATCGCAAGCTCGTTATTTACTACAACATGTGCAATAAATCAATTTTAATACGAATAGAGCAAATCTTAATAAAGACATACATATGTCTCGGAATGTCAATAGGACGGAAGTTAATTTGACAACGGGACACTATCGCTTACGCGGTGGAAAGAAGGAAATCGGTCGATTGATTAACCTTCCCATTTATTCTAAAATAATCGTGTTACAATGGTCTTTCAATAGACACTCAAAACATGTCTAGGAAATATTTTTAAGTGTACCTATCCTAATACCAAGTCCATTATTTTCGCTAAAATTTCATACAATATAATTGTTATTTGGAAAACACGCCACACCTTTAGAAACTCATTTCTAATGTGTAATTAATGATTGTGTAAATATAAAATGAATTTATAAAGCTAATGTCCAAGTATTATCCAATCAGAAATAGTTAAATTGATGTTAACCTCAGCGACATAATACGAGTGCGCATCCAATATTCCTTATGCATAAAATATGAGTCGTATCTTTGAATTTGTCATATCGTATAAAATGATAGCGGTCGATCCTGCAGCGCAGGACGTTACACCTTCTATTTTTACAAAGTTGCTCCCTCGTTTCTAGTTATTACTTTTCAATCGTTATGACAAGCCGACTCCGCGGTATGCGCATCATAATGTTTTATTATATCTTCAACTTGAACAACTGAATTAATGAATCTTTGTTCTGCTGTATATAATTTAAATTGATTGGTTAAAGGCAATGCTAGTTATGCTTTGTTCAATTAAATTGTGAGGGGCGTCTTGAAAGTTATCGCGATACCGCGCCGCTGTACACTGTATTTTTTCCTATGTCAACTTTAAGATGACACGGTATGAGAACGACCTGTAATGACATTTAAAAGTTGTTGGTTTGTTATGCGTTTATATATTTATTCTAACTAATATTATAAGAATATAAGTTCGTTTATTTGTTTGTAACACTTTAAAATAGCTATTACCCATCCAATACAACATTTTGAATCAAAATCGTGCTTACACGACGTTTATATACTTTATTACTTTTACTAATATTTATTTATATCTGTTTAAGATTCCTCGTCATAGCATCGGAAATATCAAGTTATTTTTTAAAGGATCAAGAATTCAAGAATTTTTATTAAACGATAAATTTAAGTGGAATATAAAGTCGATCGTGATGCTAAAACAGGAAAGCAATTAAAATTAGTGCGATCGCGAACCTCATGAGTTATATAAGCCCGGATCGTAACAGCGACCGATTTATGTTAGACGGCAAAGTGGATTGACAGGATTTAATGCGACCAATGTTATTTCTTTTGCGTTTAAAAGTTGAACACGTGCAATGCTTTTATTAGTTGAAAGTCGATGATTACAACTTCAAAGTAATTCTTATATTTAAGACAATTTATTATACGACTATCTTCTCAGAACGTTCTACCAAAGTTTCATTACGTCGCAATCTGATCAAGATTAAGGAATTTATTTATGTTTAAGTTAGCAAGCGGTTCACGCAATATTAAATAATCGCTACCTATAGGCAACAAGCAAATGAGTTGCAGATGCATTGCTTTCCTTTAATGGACATGGGAAGGGATAAGCAAGAAAAAGGATATTTCCTTTTCCTATTATATCCTCCCCCATCAAATTCTCTTCCTGTTCCCATTCTTAACTTACTAGAAATGATTACTTCCTTGAAAATTCCTGTTAGACCATATATTTTTTTATTTCATACACAATTTGAGTAAAGAAAACTGTCGCTTGAAACCGAATGTTATGATTATTTACATTGGTGGAGGTAAAAATTGTCAAGGACTGTTTATTTATATATAATATCGTCAAAGTATCGGTTATATGATTACTTTGAATTATATTTAGTACCTGCATTCAGTATTATTGTCAGTGTAGTAGTTAGTTATGATTAAACATTAATCGTAATGTCATAAATCGATTTAGATCTAAATGATTTTTGATTCATTCCATAGGTGAATTGAAAATTCGATGGTAATGACCTTCGTTTGTGCATAACGCCACGTCCGAAAGCGGCTGCCGTCTGGCTTCTTATTGCGTAAAACTGTGACACACTGCTGTAGAGTTTGCATAAATATCTCTTCTGAAATCTACTGAACTAGAATGTGAAAGCGGCATTATTAATTTACATTTAAATGTTAAGATGACAAAAGAAAAGCATACTGATTTAAAACCACGAAAACGAGAATCACGATCGATACTGCTATCATTATCCCTTTTCATCTTTAGGTGATACTTTTTCTAGTTTACGTTATAACCTAATGTATATTGTATGTATAACATATACAGATAAAATATTTCTTGCTTTCTATTATTATCTAAATTCTGAAATAGGGTAACGAACAGGTCTGCTAAAAATTAAAAATAAACTTGAAACAATATTTTAATTTTTATCGTTAGTATCGATTTAAGTGAGTTTTGTACATTTTAAATGTATAAAAGTTAGTTGAATGATAAAGCAGTGTGTGACGAGTATAAGTTTAGTGGAGTTTCACGCATCGATTACTATCCAATTTCGAGCTCACCGAATACCTGCCGCCCAAAATCTTTTGTCGCCCCGTCACGTGCTCTTGAGCGAACCAAGTTCTTTACATATACGACTATGTTATATGCTTTAAACTAAAAGTCAGGAATATAGAATGCTATTGCCCTAGTTGCAATGTAAAGAATTACTAGTACATGAATATAATAAAGATTATACCTGTTATTGCAAAGTAATAATAACAAGTAATAGTAACACAACAACAAAGTCACATAAATAACCCATGTTACAGTATTGATTATAACTCATGTGTTTATGGGTTATATGCTTTTGAATTAATAACATAATTCTAGTTATTGAAACAGAACTTTACGCACTTAACCTCTAAAATAACCTATTATAGGTGACGTAACCAATGTCATTATAAATATTTTTTTATTGAATATGTGAATCCTTCTTTTATGTCTTGTTATCGTGTTTGGGCTACGACGTTTAATTCCACAGGACAGTGATTTTAAAAAACGCAAAGTAAAATTTTAATATGCAATTCATCGTTCACGATGAAAGCTTTTAAAGCCTACAATTAAGCTGTTCTGCAATACCCATTCGGCATGCCAGCTCCGGCGAAATCCCCACTAACTTCGCCGGACTGACCCTAATCCGCTAGCTGTATCTAAAATGTTGTGTACAACGAAATAGTTTCCAACTCGGATGAGTTTCCCCTCAACACTGACATATTATATATATTCATACGTTTATTACAGAATTATTTTACTTTTTTTTATTTTAAGCTGTCTCACAATTTAAATATTTTTTTTTTATATCAGGAAAATTATATATTTATCTATTCCATTTTGTTCAAATTAAATTACAGAAGTAGATCTAAATATTTTTATTATATTTATATTCATGGTCTACCACGACTGGGAATACGCCCATACTTATTTTTAAATCCCACAACTACAACAACAATTCAAACAATCAACTCGACCTTATCGGTTGCATCTTTTTTTAAATAAATGATCAAATATCTAAGTGAAAGCATAATACAAAATTAATAGTGGATAAATTGTAATGTTGGTAGAAAACCGGTTGGACATAAGGAATTAAAAGCGACAAGTAACAGCGCAGCCGTCAATCGAAGTGAATCTAGATCAGATCATGTTACCGATAAACCCGGTCCAAGAATTCTCATCGTCAATGTATATATAGCCTTAGAGCTATTTAATTCGATTAGAATTTCATGCGGAGGATAAAGTCACACGTCAATCAGCTTAATAAGCAATTCAAATTCTGTTAATCCTATAGAAGTGATGCATAATGAACAGTTTGTAACAGTTAAGCTCACAGTGCCGGATTCCATTTACCGTAATACATGAGCAATAAACATAATTATTACATTTACATTTATATTAAAGCGTAATTCCGTAAACGTACGCGCGTGATTTCTAATCATAGAATTTGCGTTATTGAGTTGTGAAAGATTCAATATTGTGGAATATTTCCGCTCTATAAATTTTCGTTCCAATGAAGTAAATGTAAAATATTTATTAAATTTATATACGTACTACATATGACTTATGTATAATGATTAAGTATTTACATTTATAATCGATAAACTTTTCTTTAGCACTCTTATTCACTTTGTTTTATCAAATTTAATCCTCCTTCTTATAAGTTAGCTACTAATTTTAATTTACTCGACGACGTTTATTATCCAAATGTGTAGCATTTATTTCATTTAAACACTTTTAACGTCTTATGCTTTGAATTTAACAGTAAACACTTCTTGTTATTAAATTTAATCTATTCTTATACTGTTTTGTCGTAACTTTTATCGCATGAAGATCTAAATGTTCGATCTATAGATATTGATTTGTGCGTGAAGTATATATAAAGATCAATTAGTTAAAACAAGATAAATATGTATCCTAGAGTCAAGGCCATATTAGGTCCATTTATAGGACCAATATTTTCATTACACATGTAATGAAAATGTTGTAGAATTTAGAGAAGAGAAATCGTAATATGTATAGCAATTTATTGTGAGATTATAGGTATATTGTTTTTCATTATTCATTATGTATGATTTAGGTCATACTAAAATTAAGTATACCTTGCGTAGAATTACAAACCATAAACAACTCTCTGTCTTTTAACTAGCAAACAAATTACGTTTAATGTTTTGTCTGGATAAGTAACTAAAAATAATTGGGAAATTTATTTGATTTATAAAAAGCTAATTACTTATTACTGGGCTCTCGATCTATTTAAATAAATAAATATTTAATATAAGTCAAGTCAGTACAACTAGTAGCCGTAATAGCGTGGATTTCCGATTTGCAATCTCAGATAATCAGTTTGGCTAAATATTTTATTTTCTTTACTTTAGTGTGTGTCTTGTAAATAAATAAATAAAACAAGTTTGAAAGTTCAGACGGAAACCCATTTGAGTAAAGAAAGTTTCGCCACCAAGGTCAATGCCACCTCACCTTCATTCAGTTCAGTTCGCAACTTTGACCAGATCATAATTGTTATGCAAGTAAAATTAATTCACACAAGCAAGCCCCACTGGAAAGGTGCTTAACGCCATCTGAACATAAGTAAATTTATAATTAAAACGATTGAGTTTTGTGTATCCTAAATTGGAAATCCACCAGGGCTCGCCTCTCACCTGCACTATAACTATGAATTTCCGCCTGAACAGTTCGAAATCGATTACAAACCTATTCCAGAACGTCATTCTGACAGAGCAGACGATATTACACAGGACCATTCACCCTCGTTGTTTGAAACAAAATTACCTTTATTACCGGTGCGCGAGACAAGGCGGAATGTTAGTCAGGACATTGGCCACGTCCTATAAATCACTGGCGGCCGCAACTGATTCAGATTGCCGCCACATTGAACTGGGAAGCGGGACTTCGGACGCTCGGTGGTATTTTAATTTTCTATCCCTTTAATAAAAATGCTCCGCTCTTAATATCCTTTATCTTATCTTTTGATAGTTTAACTTTGTTACCGTGCCAGTTTATCAAAATTTATTGATGAAGTTTACTTAGCAGAACCTAGCTAATACTCACTCATATAATTTTCAAGAAACTTATTGAAATTTCGTCGGAACTCATGAGATAACCCGTTTCTCAGCTGTCGATGCAGTTTTGTTCTCAGCATCGAATTTGATGACTTTAACCAAACAATATTAAGAATATCATGAATAGTTTATTTATAATAAGTATACGTCGTCTGAGACTTGACCAGCGTTTCCAGTATTATTACATCACACAATCAGGAACCTTGTGAAAGTTATCAAGTTTTGATAATAGTGTGCATTAATATAACTTTTATGTATAATAGATATAGATAAATATAATCCAGAGCTTCTTATTCTAACCTTACATGACAGTGTCATTGGAAGAAAAAAAATGTCCGTTTCACGCCGGCCTAGACGACCGTATAGCAAGATTGATTGCACTGTACAAGTACAAAGTATAAGGCGCTGGAGCGACCAGCCTAGCGAGTGCCCAAGGCGAAATCCGATAGAAAATTATTAAGAAAATTAAATGATCTACTACACTTCGGTTCATAGATATGCCAATTATTGATAGCATCTAAACGGCCAGTGCCGGTGAAAAATGTGTGGGTAGCACAAGTTGCGTGTTGCGATTTACTTATGCGTTTTATCAGTTTCCCATCAGCTTTACAACTAATGGTAATTGATTTTGTGTTTCAGTTAAGTAATTTCTGTTTGCAACAAAGATACTCGTTACAAATGGTACGGACGGTGGTTTTAAAGTATCCAGATTCTTGACCGGTTTCAACGTCGTGCTTTGCATTACAAGAGGTTAATTGAGATGTGAGAAATGGTTTACATAAACATTTATTCTTTTTTAAACATTGAGAGTTCACTACTTTCTATTCAGAAGAGAACTCTATACAAACGGTAACACTCGACTCAGCGGAGTCGGTTTAAATAAAATCAAATAACTCGTCACGTACACTATAAAACTAACAACATCACCACGAAAGGTAGTTAACATAAAAACTTCAGTGCGAGAACTCGCAAGAGAATTAGAATAATACTCTGTCTTTTGTTTGCCGACACACAGGACATATTAAGGCCATTGTTGCTTACGGTTTCAAGTTACTTGCGGGTTTAAGTCAGGTATGTTTTTGTTGTTGCGTACCCTTTCATGACATTGTTGCGTTGATAATTAAACTTGACTGCTGTTTAGCACTTTTGTTATGTTAGCTTTTATACAATATATTATCCATTAAACTAGTCGAACAATGAAAATCAATAAAAGGATTTACCTTAATCCTTGTTTTGATCCATTTATTGAATCCTGGCTGTCCAGTTTTGCTTAAAAGTCTATTGTTTTCACTCAGTCGCTTTTAGGGTGTTTATGACCGCAAATGGGAAACAATAACCATAAGTACCTACGCTATAAGAGAATGCTAATTATCTTTTGGAGTCATCTAGTCACAGGGCGTGATATCTTGTGTATCCCTACCATCATAATAGCATTAAGATTCACTGCCACTGACCAATGTTTAACATAGGCCTCCCCCGTGGATAGCCATCCTTTTTCAGATCTTTTCTAGCCTCATCACGTGGATTCTCAACACCTTTACTATAATACCTGTCCATTACCTATATATCAATAAAAAAATAATTTTATAAACAAGATTTTTATCGACAACTAGTGATTCAGGGTAGTACTTGGTATGTATTATTCGATCGCTACCAATCTTCAACGGATCACCCGCTAGGCCTATCTAACGATTTCCTGAAAATTTCATTGAAATCATCGGTCCAGTCGCTTCGGAGTCTATAGGAAACATACATACACACATCGCCTTTTATATATATAGAAGGTCTAACAACGGTATCTATATTGAAATCAATATATGATATAATACAATTATGTTTACTATAATGCATACTAAATAATTATCCATTTCCCTAAAACGTGTCCATCAAACATAAAAATGCATGAAAGTGTCCGTACAGAGCATGGGCAGCAGTCACGCGCAGCGCTCGCACGAACTGCGCACGCGCAAAGCAATCTAAGTGGACTTTTATAAGTTGTTGACCGATTTAAAGTTTTTTTGTTTACTTTTTGTACCGCTATTACAGCTATACAACGATACATTAGACTCGTGATACGGTGTAGCCGACTGCCGAACTGATGTATCAATACGATAAAACTATTCAATTAATCAAGCTTATAACCAATAGATCTATGAAGAAATAAACCCTCACGATAATCTTACTTATTGGGATACCCAGAGTTAAACAAGATTTAAATTATCTGGACCAGACCAGACTTCATAGGTAGTTCATGCGATTCTGATTTGAAGTTCACACTTTGGGATACCTCTATTACAAAATAACCTGTCAAACGTCTCTATCTTGATGTATATCTAAACATATAATAATAATGTAACATCGTTGTCTGTACATGGAAGATATTTGAAAAAAACTATTATTAGGGGCCTTCATAAACGCAATAAAACCCAAAACAATTATTAGATTTTTGGCTGTTCGTGCGCACTAATCTCAGAAATGGCTTAACTCGTAAGATTCGCTTAAATTTTTTTGTTTGTTTTATCTCAATCGGTTTATAAATAAAAAAAAGTTATATTAAATTAAAGAACCATGTCGAACATTTGTTCGATAAAAATGCTATAAAAAAGCTCACTTGAATAGGTATAAATTTTAGTTAGCTATATATTATGATCTTTAAAATGGTGATGATCAAAAGTTTATATAAAGTTCAAAACAGGACATTTTCGGAGATTTTGCAACTTCCTCGTAAGTTGCAAGCATCAGCTATACACGCGCAGCGCTCCCTAGTAATAGTAACGCAGTATTTACACGTATATAGACGATTTTAGAAATTATGTATGTATTTTTATGTAATACGTTTTGTTAGGTTAGGTTAGCAGCTTATTGTTCCGAGGAGTTGATGGCGTTAGGCAGCCGCCGGCCGTAAAAACTGTACCCATAACAACGGTCACAGCTTAAACAATCATATGTGATTGTTAAACGGTGATACTATTATACTGTGTCGACCCCACATACGCGGGATGATGAGGTTAGGGTAGTATTAAGTACGTAATATCATTTCGTTTAAGTAAAATTGCAGGGCAGGAGGAACCGCGGGGCTAGCTAGTTGATAACATGATGAGGAAACATTCCTTTTTTGTAAGAAACGAGAGAAATTACTAAATCAATAATAGTTTGAAGAAAAGTTTGACACGAGTACTCCTGCTTTCGTTTCATGATTGAGGCGTTGCAGGACCTATTTCCTACCCGTCATTTACTTCTCTCTCTTATTTCTAACCAATTTCCCTGTTATATATTAATATTTAAGACGTAGTTTTAATAAAGGACCATGATTCGCCCATCTATCTTTATTGTGCTCATAACATTCCATTCATACCATATCGGTGAGCCGTGTGCTAGTTTGCTTTCTTTGAAATAATGTAGACATCCTTATAGAGTGATTCTGTCACTTATAGCTTGTCAAAACTTATTGCTTTTTCTTTTTGTCTTTTACGAAAATTATCCGTTGTAAGCGTTTCATAATTAGAGATCGTATATTTTGTAATAAAACCCTTATAAAGGAGACCGACTTAAAGCTATTCATGACGATATTCACGCGTTAAATTAAACATGAGCTGGCATCGCCGAAAAGCGACCACGCCTCGTTTCGGGACGACTCAAGTACCGCCCACTACGCCCATTACTAATTATTATAACCGGTTGTTTGTAACCGTCGGTAATTAGTCACCGATTTGCGGCGCCACCTGTTGGCTCCATTTGCCGCGCTTTAGAATCGCTTCGAAATAGCACTTGAACGTTAAAGACAGCTAAAGAGTAATTAACAGGGATTTGAATATTAACAGTCGTCCGGCATAAATTCCTTGAATGCTAGACCATTAGTGGTTCTAGTCTTTAGTACCCAGTGACTAGGAATTCATTTTGAAGTCTAGGAATCTAGGTATATGTACTAACTGTTGAAATCATACGTAGTAATGTCTATTTAAACGCAATTTTATAGGACTACCAAGGAAACAACCAAAGTCATGGGCAATTTTACGCGACTAGAATGGTGCCGAGCCGTTATAACATTTACACTAAACCGTCATAGAGTTGGCACAAGTTGTTCCACTAAGTCTGGTGCTAATCGGGATCTGTTAATTTCAAATATTTGTTCCTTTAAATATGAACTTCTTATTTTTATATTTCATGCGTTAATAGTATAAAGGGGTTTAGTGCTGTTTACAAAAAAAACATACAGTTTTCAATTTTACAAAATAAAAGATTTATTAAAGTCGACGCTGAAGTTATTATACATATATGAGCTAAGTTATTTACCGAACAAGAATTTCCCGTAACGTCGTAATTATTCGGTAGGTGAAGCAACCTCAGAAATGTAATTACTACTGCTCGCCTACACCCATATCTGATCTCTATCGCATATATAATTTCATATCGATTATAAACCGTGTATTTTGAGATAATATTTTGCTCCCGAGAATTATTGATTGATTGCCGTTGTCGAGCGCGGCGTAAGCGCGCTGCATTCAATCAACCTAAGTGTTTATTCATAAGCTCTATAATTGTTGTGAACAAACGAAGTCTTGGCAAATACTATCTATCTGTCATGGTAATATCTTTAACCTATGTTTTTTTATTACTTTTACGAGCTATATATCAACGTAATTTTTTTAAGTTAGTTGAAGACGTTAAATCAACTAAATATCAATATTTTTAATTTTACTTTCAAACTATCTAACAGGTATTGTATTTCAGACGCTGACAATATTTATTGTACTTCTTTGATCACGTTCATCATTGTGATGGCTTGGGCATTTGCACACACTAAAAACCCTTCTTGTACAAAAAGACTAAATCAATTTTTGCACAGATTTTTTCCATACGAATACTCCGTGGATGATGGCCGACCCCTTAGCAAATTTGTAGGCAAGTAGGTTTGCCTTACCATCTCTAATCAACAAAACGTTAAAGAGGATTGTGATACACAGTTCATGTGTTAAAAAAACGATTCTTCTTAAATATTTCTCCCTTGTTAGAAATAAGCTATTTGGTACAATAACCTTTAGTTCGACCTACCATTAGGTGCAGGTTCCTTAAAGTTTTTTGAAAATAACGTAATGCCAGCTCTCTTCATAATGAACGGTTGACCCACATCATGCTTCGATTAAGAAATGGGTCAATTATTCTTAAAATTTCAGTATCGTGAGAGTACTTCAAGATGTATTTTCGATTCCATATACGAAATAAACAAAAACCTTTTTTGAATTTTGTAGACTTACTAAAATCAGTACATCTGTATGTGATTTTTTTGTCTGTAGATACTTTATTCCGAATTTTATATTGTACGATATTGCTTTTTCTTCTTTTAAGGCCGTTTAAAAGATATGTCTTTATTTTTAACGTTAATAAAAATTAAGATTCAAGTTATCATTGAAATCAACTCTTAAGTATTAAAGGAATATCGAAGTTATTTCTAATATTTAATCTCAAAATGTTAATCTATTTTCATGTTTCATCCACTACCAGTATTATAGATCAGAGCTAATAGAGGACTTCCTCTTCGAACTTAATTGTACCTTGTCGAGATCGAAGCAAGGGAACGACTACAATCATTGTTGCGAAGACAAATATTTACCGGTATTTACAAGGCAATGTTTAGCGGATCGCCCACGCTGACAGCCGCCTATTAGAGTCTACGAGCCTCGGACTCCCTGAGGTTTCGGCCCTTTCACACTGCCACTCGTTAAGGCATCGGCCCTTTCACACTGACTGCCCCGAGATATGGCAGCCCACTGATCAAAGCTGACAACTGGCGTTTAATGAAACTCATTAGACGATTTAGACGTTGCTCTCATCTGAGGCCTTTTGATAATATTCAGTTAGGAAATTATCATTAAACTAAATAATATCCCTTGTTTAAATATGTCTTGTGGCTAAGAGAAGCTAAGGGGCCAGTCCTACGACTTATTTTTAACTTAGTTAATACATACCACGTTATTATAAAGGTACTCATAATTGTTGGGTTATTGTCGTGTATAAATTGTTAGTTTGCAGTTAAACAGATGTTTATCTCTTTGTCTTTGTCTCTTTATTGAAATTGTGCATTGGTCTATTTATCGAAGTAATGATTTCTTATTATTTCAAAATCAGAATTGCCTGTTTCTAAATTTATGGCTGCTCTCGATTGCTTACCTCGCAATTTAATATCTAATAAATTCAACATTGACTGGTAACATGCCGGTTCAGGTATTTTGTTCTGTTCATTGACTATCCGGTTTATACAATTTAAGCAAAATCTCTTAGTTTTCTAAACACATTAAAGTATGAATGCATTTATATTAACTACTCGCCCCGGCTTCGTACAGGTAGCATTAACTATCTATAGCCAGGAAAATACGCGTGACGTGTGTGCCGAGATGACAAAAGATGCTGAAAAATTTCAATAAACTAACTTACATCGCCATATTGAACTTAGGTTGACTATTATAACATTTTATATGCAAAAATTAATCTATCTTTTAGGTAATTACACATAGTGCCCAAATTTTGTCATGATCGGGTTATTCGTTTAGGGAGATCGTTCCGAAAATTAATCGTGACATGATATTTCTATATATAGTTTATAGTAGTCGGAACTAATGTACTAGCAGTGAAAGAAATATCAAAATCAGTTCATTAGTAACGGAGATTACCCCGAACATCCAAACTTTACTTCTTTGTAATATTCGTAGTAGTGATAATGTGATCTCCTTTTAAGAGGCTTTGGTGCATGGCGTCCGGGGTTCAAATAGAACTTTACTAGTTTGTAAAATACGTCTAGTACCCCTAATTGTATTTTTGATTAATCATTATTAATAGTAGTAGTAATATAAATAATAGGTTTTTGAACTCTTGTTTAGCATTTTACTATTCAATTTAAATTTAAAAAAATACAAACAACAAAGACATCTAAATTTAAGGGACCATCGGTAGCGTAGGCACATAAGGAATAAGTAATGCGCTCAAGTTCTGTAATAAATCTTAAAAGAATGCTCTGGCCGCTCCCAAAAGGATACTCGTGGAAGCGTTCACCTTCTATTTTTCCTGTTATTTATGAGCCTATGCTTTATACTAGGACCGCGAGCCAAGAATAAAGTGGGTAACTAAAATAAATGACTGTACGTTACCATAATCATACATTTCTTGGCCCTATCAAACTTTTCGTTAATGAAAATCAATGAGCAAAATAAGTCGGTAAAATATTAAGTCGTTTTTCGTAAATACATAAAGAAATAAGATGCGAAAAAGATTTGAAACAAAGAGAATATTATTATCTTTACTCTCTATCTTGGAGCTAGATTTATGGGAGTAAATTGAGAATATAAACCCTCTATTACAGTTCAAATGTTAGTTTTATCTTTCATTAATCGTAATTTACATAGGCCTCCTCGCATTAGCATTTTAGAATAACGATTTTACAATTATCACATCATCGGACGCATTAATTTAATAGATTATAAAGGATTTCAATGTAAACAAATTTTAACCAACCTGTAACAATTAAGAAAAATAAAATTTAATTGTAGTTGTTTTTAGCTTTACCGAAGTAATTTTTGTGTTTTAATGTTTACAATGGACTTATTTTTAAATACGGTGATTAAAAAAAGGTTAAGCTTTTAAGCCGTTGGGAGTCGGGATGGAAATAACGGTTAAAACGAAGGGTTCCTTAGGGTTATGTGACGCGCAAATCTTTTTGTTTGATCAGGCGCTTGTCGACAACAAATTCGTTGACGTTAATCCCTAGACAATGGGAACGTTTCATCCCGGGACAAGTCAGATGACGGCTCGACCACCGTCGCAGCTTTAAGTAATGCTAAATCTCTGTGTTAATATTTGTATAAATGCTTTTCCTTGAAGTTATTGCTTTGACGAAAATCATTCATGCACATAATCCTTAAGAGTTCTTCGTATCTTGTTAAGTGTTTTTATGACGCTAATATTTTTAAATCTTCCGACAGTTTTGTTTTTATATTTGATCCCTAATGATTAATGCGAACAGCATCACACTTCCTGAAATACCATAGTAAAAACTTCAACATTAATAATAACAGTAGATTACCAATTTGTTGTTTTTCCGTATCATTTAAAACATAGGCTAGGCCCTTTGAAGAGTTATCATATCCAGTTCTAGAATCCTAACGCTTATTTATTTCCAAAACTAAAAAAAACCGCACTAAGCCCTAAATAAGTAATTATAATCTCTCTGCCCTGGGCACAGTACGATCGTAGTCTTATTCTCTTTTTCCGATGATCCTGGACCTCTTAGGGCCTTTGCACTCGTCGCTTTTTGTGCGTGCTCACGACGCGCGATTTGATGAGCGAGTACTCTTCGCGATATCAGCGCGTTCGTAGCGATACAAAAGCGCGAAGATCGTGTACAAAACGCGTCGACGGTCTTGCGTTAGCTAGGCGTCCTGATCGCGATCGACGCGCGTCGTTAGCCCGCACAAAAACGTCGTGTGCAAAGGCCTTTACTAAGTGCGCAAAATTTACGTCGTGAAGAAAAGCGGACGCCGTAACATTGATAGAAAGCTGCATGAACACAAATATGTAAGGTGTAAGCGAGTTCTTTTACGCTAATAGCGTATATAAAAACGTCTAAGTAAAAGTTATCCAAAGTCGAATGTCTTGATGAATGTTTTAATTACTATAAATGATAGCGACGTCACTTAAATATATCATCCGAATAGCGTTTAGATAAATGTGTAACAGAGCGTTAGACTGCGTACATTAATAGTCAATTAGATGGTTCGTTAGTTTAAAAAGAAAACAAAAAATCCCTGCACCACATGCTTACACACTTTATTTTTTACTTTTGTAATCCGTAGGTTCGCTATATTTCGTCTTATTATTCACATAAAGTAAAAATAATTTATATACTCTGCCTCTCTTGGAATAAATAGAGACAAAACAACATTTAAGAAATGTGACTTGAGATTGAAACTTGCAACTCCTTAACGCGCTTTTATAAGCTTGGTCTGTGTATATACATATGTAATGTATTAAGATCGAGACTATCGGTACACACCAATAGGTGCTTTAAGTAACGGTAACTAGACTTATTTTTAAACGCAGTTTCAGTCCTATCGTCGTTTAAAAGATGACAGCTTGCTTTTACGTGTTTTTTTTATGGATATACAACGACTAAGCTTTTCCTTACTTTTATAATCAACAGAGGAAACAATTCCGATTTTACTAATTTATCAATTATAATTTTATATATAAAAGGCTTTGGTCCCAGTAATTTCGTAGTCAATTAATTTTAATGCAGTCATTAAAACACGATATAATTTGGCAGACACGTTTATTCGTACTTGTTAAAATTCAGCTTTATCAATTAAAGCAAGTAAAGTTTATTTACAAATCCGAGTGAAAGACGAAATTATACAAGATAGTAATAAATAATTAAAACATAAATGCTTATATTAATTAATTATAAATTTGGTCACTGACACCAAACCAAAGACATCTAGAGGGAGGACAATTTTTTCACGACGTTTCGTGTAAATTTAGCGGGAATTATTTTAAAGCTAATTTGCAAACAATTTTAAATGCATTATATTACAATAATAATTATGTAATTTTCAAACACATTGATTACATTTGTAATAACATTAAAGTATACGAAATTAAGATATTTATCCGCTTATAATTTCCTTATCATATTAATACCGTTAATTTCCACCCATAACATTTAGAAATATTAATGTTGACCGAGAAAAATATAATTACTCTGTATTTTTTTTTACAATAAATGTTCGAATATTTACATATACATACATACATCTTTTTATTGCTGAAGAAATTCAAAGTTACTAATCGAGTTATATATCATTTCAATAAAGTATGTCTAATAACTATTAACTAAACGTTAATAAGGACTAGGCTGTAAAAATAGTCATAATTGTTAATTTAATTCAACACACTTTTATAGTAGCTACATTCTGAATCCAACTGTGAAATACACGTGTCACCGAACGATTGTAAGCTCCGTCCATTTATAATCGGACTATCCATATTATGCACTGTTAGCAAATTGTCAATCAAACGAATCATTAACAATTTGACGTATTACTCGGCCGTTTATGAACATTCGAAGTGAAATAGCAGAGTTGTGAGCTGATGTTTTGCTGGCGTTAGTTAAAGTTTAAGTTACGATGGAAAACAATTGAAGATTGGGTTCATTAGATTTAGCATGATAATTATATACAACAACAATATCTAGAGAATATAGGTTTGTTGCGTTTCAAATGATATGTTAATTATAAACCAACGAAATTTACAATCTGTCGGTGACAAATAAATGTATATACTAGAAGTTCACGTAGATTAGGTTCGAAACACATTGGAAGTGAGAAGTTCATATATCACACTAAAAGTATTCAAATCATTAAGCACAATGTACAAGTTGCATTTTAAATACGTCAAATAACACCTAAGTAATATTTACAGCATACATGAGTTAATTAAAATTTAAAAAGTTATTACTATTCGCTTCTTAACATATTTACATCGCTAAATTTTCTGGTGTTTACCTTACTGTGGTTCATAAATATATTTTATAAGTACAATTTACAATTTTCCTAACACTACCTACAAAAGATAATATGTCACGCAATCATAGCGAACGATGAGCATAAGTGTTTATCAAGAAGAAAATAACTTAAATTAAATCACAAAAGAAACCATCTCACAAAATACATTACTTATTTACCTTCTCGAATATTCTTGTACACTCAACCAGTATCACATAAGAAACTGTTCGAACACTTTAATATGAAGAATCGTTTGTATAATTTTTTTTCACGATTTTGTTCTAATATTTAGGAACTCAAAGCGCGGTCATCGATTGACAGCATGTCGAAGCTGTGACGTCACACGATGACGTCATGCACGGAGTTTTCTTTAGTCGCGATAGCCGGCGTGAGCACGGGTTGGAAACAGTGCGATGCAGGAGTAAAATCTTCGACTAGCTTTCGCTTCAGGACCGATGATGAACCGACGTACACGTTGGTCCCGGGGAAGGTGCCCCGCCGTCTCCTTCTCCATACTATAGCGGCGAGCGCGGCTAGACCGAAAGCTATCATAGCTGACAAACAGCCAAGCACTAATTCAGAATCCGGGGCCCGTTCAGGCACGCGTTCCCCTCTCATAGAGCTCACTAATACTGACATTAAACGGTCCCCTTCACTAACCTCGACATCTTGTACACTCTCCGTCGAAACGCGTTGGGCTCGACTCGTATCAATAGTCATTGTCTCAGATTTTTCGTTATCTACGCCCGGCGTCCGAGAGACCAGTTCCACTTGAATGTGATATATCGTATCTGGCCATAGCGATAAAGTAACACGTGTGGAATCAGTAAAAAGGTTCCCTTTCAGACCTCCACCGTCGACTTCCCATGTAACGAGATAAACGCCACGCGCGATCCTCGGTTCCCAGGCGATTTCACCGATTACGAGAACTTTTTGATGAATAAGAGATATTTCTTTTAGGGTCCATTTATGTTCATCGTGACTGGAAGAGTTGGTGTCACGAGCCAGCCACGTTTCGTCGGGGCTATAAATGGTGACGAGGCCTTGGGGGTCGACGACGAGAACTCGAAGGAGAGCACCTTCATTGTTCGAAGGTACTCTAGTGGCCAGCGCTTGGGTTTGTATTATTTGTCGCCAAGGTCCTTCTGCTGCTCGACGCATGACCACGTAGACCAGCGGGGCCGGTCTTGTGGAGGCGCGGGGAGCCGGGGGAGGCCAGCGAGCCACTGCGCCGCTGAGTCTCATCACGCCCTCGCCCTTGGTGTGTATGACGGGCTGTGTTTGCGACGCTCTAGCCGCTTCAACGTGGAACTCGCACGCTACCTTACAACCTGGGAACTGTGAACAATATTCATTCCAATTACTTTTACTATTATCGCCAAAATTTTATGTTTACTTAATTCCGTGTAAATTAATTTATTGAAAAAAAGAAAAAAATTATCACTCCATTTTTTACGCATGTTCTATATTTTTTTTGTAACAGACATTAAGACAAAGACATTAATATTATTAGTTCGGCCAACTACACTCTCATAATACAGTTCTAAACTAATACAGAGAGTAACTGATATATTTGTGTTGTTACAAGATAGCCTCTAATTTAATTTCGATATAAGAATAACAATATAGGTGGTAGGCACTTTAAAGATTTTGAATGACGATTCAATGAAAATGGGTAATAAAATGAATATTGCTATAGGTACAGTAGTGAGAAGTGAGCATGTGTCTATAAAGGCTAGTCTGGCAATACACAATGCTGTACTTGTCCCCACTTTAATGTATGCAAGTGAGAGCTGGATTTGGCATGAAAATATTAATAGAGTTTATGCCGTTGAGATGGGATCCTTAAGAAGTACATGCATATGTATGTTAGGCGTGACTTCGAATGAAAAGATTAAAATAGCCTAGTAGGGCAAAAGTGTGGTTTAAAAATGGATGTTGAGACTAGAATTGACAAATGTATGCTTCGGTGGTTCTGGCATGTTGATAGAATGAACGAAGAGAACAAATTTATGTTGCAAAAGCGAGTGGCAGTGTTAGCAGGGAACGTCCAAGGAGGACATACTAAAGAAGGGCGATATAAAGAGTACCCATGACCGACGAGTATGTATGTGTAGATGTATGGATGTAGAAGAAGCAAGAGAGTTATGATAAGGTCGCGCCAAATTGAAATCCATAATCTCTGCCTACCCCTCTGGGTTTTGGGGCGTGAGCGCATATTTATTTATTTATTTAAGAAGCACAAGGATAAACTAAATATAAAATTAAGCTAAATTTTTATTAAATAAATCCCAATGAAACTTACGCATATATCCTTTTCATCGCAAACCGCACCCCACACTTCATAGTTCGATTGAAGTAGTTCACAATTCTCCCAGCACTGCAACAATAAGAGCCTTGCCTTAATGATGTATGTAAAATTTAAATAAAAGACGCCAACACTTAATTGGGCATCATTCGCACGGATTGTCACGAACGAACAGTCTTTGATCTCTCTAAATGATAAATGGAAATTGTAACTAGCGCTACGAATTAGTAGAATGCTACTTACTAGTCGTGCACAGAAACATAAGACCTGAGTGAGCGATGACGTAACAGCGCCGTTCCCGTATATAGTATAGAAGACTAGATAGATTAACGAACATAGTATAGCT
>JWHW01047364.1:126140-141638 GCA_000931545.1 Papilio glaucus
AAACACCTATTTGTAACCCACGAGCGAGTAAGTTAGAGTAGAATATCGTACAGGCAAAAAAGTTTTGCACGCCTGTGAAAAAAGGAATCAATCATTTTGCACAACATTTACTCTGTATTTATCTTTATTTACTTGTATATTAAAACGATAGTATATTTCCTGCTGGTTTCATATTAAAAATGAACTACTCATCAACATCTCTTACAAGAGTCATTATGTAGTACCCCGTAACTCTCAATTAACCCAGGTAATTGTAAACAGGGCCATAGAACATGTTATTTGCGGGCATACGATTATACATATATTATACGTAGTGATGATAGTCTGTGCTTGGCTAAGTACTAAACGATCATAGTCTGTCATTCTAATCAATTAAAGAAAAGAAAAAATTTTTGGAATCGCAATTATATGTTATTTTTTTAATTCTAGACAGAAATATTTATAGTACTATGTACAAAGAACTCGAGATTTTAACCCCATGCAATCTATCAACGTGACACGGTAAGCCATGACATGTCTCGTGCAACTCTTGTGTAAACAATTACATACAGTGTTATAGACATTATATTCTTTTGGTGGGAATAAAATATTCATTTTTATCAAAATCAAAATTACAACAATACAGAACTAGAAAGAACTTGGCGATAGAAAAAGCTTATCCGTTAAAAATAAACGTTGAATCCTTCAACCGCAATAACACAAAGCAATTCAAATAGGTAATATCAAGCGGTAGCAGCGAAGAAAAAGAAATTACACTATTAGGTCACTATCATTGCCGCTAATGACGCCAATCTCTAGCGAGGGCCATCAGGCCACTCCGACCGGCCGTTATTACATGTAATCATCGTAATTTTTCACACAATTTATTTTTTTTGGATCACGATACAACGCCACAGAAGTGTTATTTCACGTCGGCTAATGACAACAAAAAATGTGGTCGAGAGCGTTGCGCTGGTAGTCGGGAGAGGCGCGTCAAATGTAATGTTTGATTTTTATACTTTGTTTATCGAGTGTGTTAGACTCGGTACGAAGTCTACGTCTTTGTAAATATAAGAAAGTATAATAGGCGCGCCCATGACTTCTAGGCCAAGCTGTGGACAAGTAGTGATATAAGCGCAGTACTAATAGTATATACTTTCTAGAGAACGGACATTAAACGTTTAAAAAGCCTAGGCGTGATGTCTATAGATCAACCCTTATTTGAAGGGGCCTTTAATTTTTAATTAATTACTTGATATTTTTGGAGTACGGATAATTTCTCCGTATCTTAATATCATTTTTTATTATATTCTGAATGAAAAAAACGGACGATACCCAAAAAATTTGTAAAGAAACACCATAATCATGTAACTTTCTCGTTTTATTGAAACCGATTACAAGTAGTAAATCATTTATCATTGCTGACGTACAATAAGACTTAAAACCAGTGCCCGAACAATCAGCTACTAAGATGAATTTGACATGATATCAATTAGAATAACTTATATTTTCTTCTAACTGTACCGAATTCTACTTTCGCCGTTCCGATTGCATGCAACAAAGAACGTTTAACCAATTCAATTATTAAGTATTGTATCGCACGACGCCGTCTCGAAGAGTTTGAAATATGAAAGTTAAACAAAACAAAACGGGCGAATGTACTTCGGCGACTGCAAAGGGAAATGAGTGAATAATGAACGACGGTGATTGAAAACGGCTCTCCGAGTGGGCTCGTATTTGTGTAAGATGCCGCCGCAGATTACTCTTTTGTTAATCAAACAACGCTTATTGAATATTATTTAATTAATCTTTCCTATTTGACTTTAGATGCCGTTGAACAGAAAGCGATGAAGAAAAATGAATGGGTTCGAAAGTTCAAAAGTCGTTTACGAATTTCGAACTCGTCCAAAAACTGAGGTATAAAATTATTTCTAGCCATTACTTTATTAATATTTACTTTTAACCGAATTGGAATTTACAGAGACAACCGTTTAGAATTCAAGAAAACTCTAGGTGAGTTCTGAGATTTCAATCTTAAATCTTTCAAATCCTAATTTGGGCACTAACCTACATATCTCTCTCTAGGGTCGGTCCCTCATGTCTGAGGATCGTGGTCAGTATCAGGGTTGCATCTGGAGCGAATAATCTGCTTCCACCGGTTTCTGTCCAGCGCGTCTCTTACGACCATGTAGAATTTGGAGGACGAAAGCTGATCCATCTTGTTGGTGAGCATATATTAGCGCCCAAATTAGGATTTGAAATTAGCTTTGTAGCTATCTATAGTCGGTTTGTTAAGTTCATTTAATGCTCAAAGGTATTTCTTGATATCGAAGTTTATAAAGAGATATAAAAAGATATGACCTTTTAAACGAGTCAGGATCTCACGTAACTACGCCTAAAATATAACAAAAGCTATTATATATAATCGTTCATGATCCGGGCCCCAGGCTGCGCGCGGGCATGAACTAATCGATTGATAGACACACACACACGGCCGTTTACAATCAATCCATCAGCGTTTATGTAAGGCGTAACTACCGATGATCTTCATTTATCATTTTGTTTTGTGGGTAGCGGCCAGACCACGCTCGCGGGTCAAATCGAGAGTTCATACAAAACAAATATACCTTAAAACCTGCGACGCCCGCCAAGTAATCAATTTAAACCGTTGATGATTTTTATTCTATTTTCAAATCAATTTATCTTACATACAAAAAAAAACAGGCAGTCTTAAGACTGCCGACAGAATTAAAAACTCAAAACGGGAAGGCTATTTCAAAATAAATAAATAATCTGCGAAAATAAACCCTTGTATCCTTAAAATACACTTCCTATTTATTACACAATTAAATACAAGAAAAATAAAAGAACAAAAGTTTATCGAAACTGTTCCAAATTCAAATAAGCATTGCTGACGCATATTGTTCACGCAAACCTATACGATTTTCCACCATAAAATATAGTCTAACGCGGCTAAAGAAGTTTTCACTTCAAAAATCAATTGCTTATTATCTTTAGACATGGCTCTAGATATAAAACTATTAGACCTGCAAACGATTTGGAAAGGTACACGTTTTTAAAGGTACACGTGAATGACGCAAGTGTGTTAGGATCTTTCAAATGATAATAACTGTTGGGCAACATATAAAAGTGCTCTTCTATAGTTAATAGTCATTCATCGTACATCATTGTATAATATACTAGTGCTCCGCCCCGGTTTCGCCCGGGTAGCATTAATAATGTTAATCCGATGGATACCAAACTTCACGGTACTCCGCCGGCAAGGCCAATCTGAAGATTTCCTAAAAAATATCATCGAAATCATTCCAGCTGTTTCAGTCATACATACACACATCACCTTATATAGATTTCTACTAAGCGGGTGTATGTGACTGAACTCCTAAACCGCTGAACCGATTTTGACGATTAACGAAAATACATGAGCTGAAACCGCTAATAGCAGACAAGGGAACGTTCACACATGACACTATCCGTCCGCTAGTGTAATATATAATCCTATCCCTATCATTTATAAGGGCGCTGTAGATATTGTTCTTTCAAACTTGAGTGTCAGTTATAGCGTTTTATAAACCTGAGAAAAGGTGTAATTAATCATAAACTGAAGCCTTTTACTTATCACTCTCAATGCCACGAAACAAAGAAGAATGTAATTGCAGTAATAATATAAAATTGAACATTAATTGATATTAAGATGCCGGTACGTGGTAGGAAAAAGTAGCATTTCTGTTAACAAATAATGCCCTTGTCACCAACAATATATTACACAAAATGAAGAACGGACAAACATAGCAAAAATATCAAACACCACACAGTGTTTTTCAGCGACACAAGCAAAAACAGTATGAATTATGATTTCTCATAAAGATAAAATACAATCTAAGCCAGCGCGCCAAATGGAGAAGAAAAAAATGTAATATTCTGCAGGGAGCAGATACCGCGAGTCGGAGACGTAACAAGAACTCGAGTCTGCAGTCTACCTGTATTTGATGCGAGCCGATATTAAAAAGCAACGAGTATGAGAGTAGAGTCCATTTCGACGAGGATTGTGGACGTTTAATGATTTACTTGCTCATTATGTTGTCAACGTACCATTTAATTTTACATTTTCACTTATGTACTTAAAATTATCGTTTAGTTCGGCGTCTTTCAGCATCTTATGTCTTATGGGAGTGAAAACAATGAGATATTGTTGTACGGAAACTTGGAACTGCTGAAACTAGTGATGCCGTAGTTTATATTTTCATTACTAATCACTGCTAAAAGATAATTGCCGTAAGCAAATATAACTATAAATTATATTAAGTAGGTATATAAGTACTAAGCATATTAATCGATGAAATACACAAAGCAGGTACTGTGCACGGGAAATGTGTGCGGTTTCCCCACTCTCCGCCGTACGTTAGTTGTTATTTCATTTGATGTAGAGAAGGTAAACTCTATTACCGGTCCGTTTTTACAAGCAGAAATTCAATTTCAGCTTCCGCCCTGTTCTTAGTGTAAAGTAGGTTACTGGATACGGAGAGACATAAATAAAATGAAATGAACTAGTACGAGTAGTATTTACCTTTTAATAGCGGTGTGCAGTCTCGACTTTTATGCTACGCATGGGTAATTTTTAACATAGAGTTAAAACGGTAATGAAAGTTTAATAAGTTTTTTTAACATAGATTTAAACACTAATTAAATTACTTTTGGACATTATTACTCTTTTACATCGCTTTTTTATAGCATAAGGGGCAAACGATAATATAAGTGATCGACGTCCAAGCAACACCAGAAGAACTGCAGATGCATTGCCGACTTTAATGGAAGGAGTACACTCGCTTCTTGCAGGACTCTTAGTCATATTGGTTTGGAAATACCGCTGGCGACAGATCATTTCACAAGCTGTGGAAGGCAGGAAATTATGCGAAAATGCCCACGACGAAAATGCGAATGCCTACCATCAAGATGGTGAGGATGGTTGTTTGGAAGATTATTTTTTCAATTAATAAAGGTATTTATGTTTGGTTGTAACAAAACTTTACGCTTAAATTTTTTTATCTGTGTGTGATTCGTTTATGATATATACATAGGTGCAAAGTCAGAATTTAGAGAGCTACGGAGTCGAAGATAAAAATTGTTCTAGAAATGTTTTATCTTTGGCAAAGTTTCACCACCTTTAAAATAACTACCACTATCCACAAATATTCGCAACGAAAATAAACACTTTTAACTTTCATAAATAGCTTTCTTAATCATGACACATTGTTGCTGCACCTTAAAATATTTCTCGAAATCATTTTTTTTTAATTTATAATTTAAGCAGAATGGCGGAGAATTAAGACAGTGTTATGATTCAGAATAAACGATCGGTGAGAGATATGTCCCCGATGGCAATAAAAGATCGCCTCTACATCATTAGGTCTCGGTCACAACATGAATTTTTCATGAAATATCGACTCGTATAGCTCACCTTTATTTTCAAAGTACAACGTTCAAAACAGTATCGTTATTATTATCTTTGCCGATACTTCTCCTTTCGGACTTTTTGCGACAAACCGCGCTGTTTTATCTCGGCTTTTGAACAAGGCTATAAAATGTCTCTCAATAATAGTAGGAAACGTGAGCGAGAATTCATTAGGCACTTCTCAAAGTGAAATCGAAAATAATCTAGAGACGGATCTTTCTGTAGTCGAACAAATTTATTGCACAGTTTCTTTCCATCTTTTTTGTAATAAGGACAGAAACTAAAAATGAATGTATTTAACTCAGTTGTTTATGTATGCAAGACAATCGACGCTGGCCCATTTACGTATTATGAACACATCCTGCCAATTTACTTTATTGATGCTACATTATAGCGTCATTAAGTTTTTATAAGCTCTACCTTCTCCTTCAGACCGACTATAATTATGAAATTATGAGATATTCCTTAAATTATACGTTTAACAGTACAGCATTTTCTTTAATAGTGAAAAGAATAGATTTTGATACATTTTTAATAAACGACCGTCAATGCTTACGTTCGTTCCAAACGATTAACTAAATTCAAAACGTATTGAAATGCAGTAACTATAACATGACATGATAAAATGTTGAATGTATTCGAGTCCATCCTTTAATCATGATAATTGCCGGGTTGGTCGGCTCTGTGCATTCAATTCCAGAGGTGAATTTAAATAAAATAGCGACAGCGTCGACCGTTTCGGTGCGAGAGGAGACATGTAAAAGCTGAATTAAATCAGGCCGCCGCTACAATGATATAAATGGTCACAAACACGTACCAAATTTGATCATGCTGCGAATAAATTAAATAGGAACACAATCAAGGATTAAATTACTGCTCGAGCCTGCCTCCTGCCGCCCACGCGGTCGACACACTCGCGACACATCTCGCGCGGCCCGCGTTATGTATGAAGGTGCCTTAACATATAATATTGTGGCACATTGTGCGCTCGGCGACCGCATATAAATGCTCCGAGAGCAAATAAAACGGTGCTATAATTTCAAATCATACGGACAGAGAATGGGTGTGGACGGCGCTCTCATTGTGTGGAAATGATGTAACCGCTATTAAAAGTGTGGGCCGTATCCCTTGAATATTTCTTGCAACGAAGACGTCGTAGGGTCATATCGGTATTTTATATCGCAGCGGAGACAATAGCATACATTTCGAACAAGAAAACTGGCTTCGTACGTTAAGTGATGATGAGCCTACATTTTAATGACACTTGAGTAATACTTCGTGTACACTTTAGGGCAAATTCTTTTAATAAACCGCAAATTTTCATGACTGTATCTAACATTTACATGTTTATATATAAAGTCTTAAAGTTAAGGATTTATATAAACTATAAAATAAATAGAGTAATTCAAGTTAATAAACGTCCACGAATTGTTGGTAACATACGATTTTTGTCTTATCCTCGCTACTAATATATTTTCTTTTCCGACAGCGTTGAGTAAAGGATTATAAGATACTAAAATGGGATAGGAATTTTTCAAGATACTTCCCAATTTTAAGCCATCTCAAATTAATGTTGCAGGAAAAAATCTGTGAAAAAAATGTCTACAGAGAAATTATAGCTTTTTTCCTGAAGTAAATTGTAATAAAATTGGTTTTCATTATTCGCTCCACTTATTTCGTTCAAAATCTAACACGTCCCAAATCCGACGTAACGTCTAGCATCTAGCAATCCAACACTCACATTTTCGTAATTGATTTTTAAGGGTATAAATTACTGAAATACAGAAAATGGTAAATGTTAAAATACGATCCAACGACCATCGAATTTTCTATCAGGTTCGCAGAAATGAAGTTATTGTCTTTTAAAAATTATCGTTTCGTAGCAAAATAGGTGTAACGTTGGTTTATTTCGATGCCTTTATAATTTGTAAACTACACAAATTCCTCTAAAATTCATCGAAGTTGAAAGACAGCCGTGTCTCCGTTAGGGATGAATTTATTTAGCACTGTCTCACTCTCGCCAAGGATTAATTTCCAATATCCTCATCTCCCTCTGGCACGGCTCGTCGGTTTTTGTAAGTCTCAGAAGTTACGTGGAGCATGCGACAGATGTGCGCATGGATGCGGTTGCTAACGAAGCGTGTTTGAATTGGGATAATCAATCAAATCTATGATTCGTTGACCGTGAGCGGCTCTATGATTTCAAATCTAGTTACGAAAAAAAGAATAAGACGATTCATTTTAGTGTACATGCCCAGTATAGTATTTTGTTTTATTTTTCATGGCGATCAAATCCTACAAAATGAATTCATTTATTCATCAGGCAATATTTACACTTCTGGATGTGGGAGAAATGAATAACCTGCGACCTGCTCAACAACAATGAGAAATAAGTAGGGAGCTGCTGCCAAAATCCAAAATACACCCGCAACCATGAACAGATCGTCGGTCTATCCTTTGGGAGGCCTACCTACACTGCGTCGTGTACATGACCATTCCGTATTGTATCCGTATATAATTAAAAAAGAATATTTAAAGTTGAGATACCACAATAGCTACTGTGATACTTAACCGAAAATACCATTAAGCTTAATTATTTATACATGAGTTACATGAAAATATCTAATATATAATTTTGATAAGTTTTATAAGTAAATATAATCCCAACAGTCAATTTATTGATCTATTAACGGAATAGACAACTCGATTTAGCAATAAATGCAAATATAGATAACGCAATGCATAGCTGTATCAGAGTAGATTTAAATTGACGGAAAACTAGTAGAATGCAATTCCGATACAAAGAGACCGTTACAAAGCGTTATCGACACCGAATCCGATAGCCGCAATGCGAAAATTATCCGCAACCACTAGCATGCAATTGTAGGAACAACGAAGGCGTAAGGAGGACATCCCAATGGTTATGTTTCGCCATGTATCTGATTCAAGTTGTGACGTGTCGTTTATTCCGCTTACTATATGCCGGAGATGCGATCAATTTATTTGTGTACGCATTGGAATATTGGCCTTAACTTGTGCCTTGTTTAGCACAGCAAGTGGTAAAGCTTCGCAATAAATAGTTATTACATTTAATAGTAAGGATAAATGGCCCAAATTCAATTTCGCTTTCCATGTGCGCACAATCTAGAATTAAAAGAAAACGCTAAAAGTGATATACAAAATATCTTTGGCAATAAACAGATTATCTATCCAAATGAAAACATTTTTGAAAACAAAAACACATATAATACATTAAAATAAATAAAAACGGTTTTTAAGATCTTGTGTCAATTAAATTTTATGTCCCTTCTGAGCTTGCCATATAAAGCTGCGTGAATATTTTAGATAATTTGATAACATTTCTGAAAGGATCCCGTTCGCAGAAATCAATCAGGAATCTCATCTGTGATGCGAGCTAAGACTTTTGCTCGGGTGTATCGATTCAAAACGTGAACAATGCGGGTATGATGAGTCCAAATGTATAGTTGCTCGTAGCTTTGAGACTGAGTCTAGAGGCATTTCCTTTGATATCTATTGACGATGGAAGATACTACGATAGAGCCTCAAAGTCCGCATCAAATCAGCCTACATAATTTATGTTAAGATGGGGTTTATCATTCAGCACTAATATCTATTTAACTCATCTCGAATACAGCAGAGTTTTTACGGCTTTATTTACGATTGCGGCGAGGTTAATGTCAACGGAGCAAATTTAGAAGTTGTAAAATAAAAAGAACAATTAAATCCATAGGTTTGGAAGTAAATGGACGAATATTCTAACAAATATTTACGCAGGCGAGCATACAAACGGTAGCGTTAAAAGCGAAGACATGGGTTTAATCCAAGGCAAACAGGCTGAAAGAATTACACGAGAGGGACACAAACACCATAAATGCTCCTCGTTCCCTCGGGCAAACAGGAGCATCGCGACGCGTGAAGTGAGGTAATCCTTCCTAGCGTACGGTTTACACTAGTCTTGTTAAGGCGGCGCACCTCGATTCAAAATGTAAATGACTCGCTTAGAAATTCTCAACTGGATTAAGGTGTAATCTGCATATGTATGATATACTTACGAAAAGACGATACTATATTTTAAGAAAAGGAGCAATGTACTCAGATATTTTACATTAAAACACGATTGAAACAAGCGGTGTATTATAAACGATAACAGTAAATACTGAACAAAGTTAACGTCGCAATAAGTTCAAATAAAAATATATTGGCTCCATCGATTTCAATTGGACTTGTTTAGATTATGATCTTAGAAACTGGCACGTTTAAGTGTCGTGAAACGGTATTTAGAAGTCGACTGCCGCTACGATGTGCGGGAGCTGGATCGTTGGTGAGAATAGTGAGTACGTGCTATTAAATGGCTATTATTTTCCTCAGAGTTTTTAAGACTTACACGCAAACATCCATATTTAGTAAACAGTAAATTGGTTTATTATTATTAACGTAGACGCTTATTTTCATTTCGTATTAACTGTGAATATCTTAAGTGGATATTAGAGTAACAAAACGATCGTTGCTTCATTCAAATTGTTATTATGGTCTGGATGTTGAAAGAGATACCTAGACAAATATAATATACGTATAAAAATAATAATAACAGATTAGAAATTAAAAACGTCTTTTAAAAATAGTTTTGCTCTAGTTCAAAGCATTTTATTCTTCCCCTTAACTATTCTACCAACCCTGTGAATTGTAAAAGTGGGCGTCATCGCGGACTCTTTTTGCTTCATCTCTGCTGCTAATTACCACTCCCCCAGGTTGTTGACTAAAGCTTGAAACACGCAAAAGGGCAATAAACTAGTAAAATAAAAACACTGGTATTTTTTACCTAAAGTTTTATTTTTCAAATCAATAACTAAGTTTTCTAGTATTTTTTATCATGGAATAAAATTATATTATAGTCATTATTTTGTATCATAAAATGAAACACAACACATAACAACAAAACATAGGCGTATATTGGTGCGCTTCGTCGGATTCGAATATAAGACGGGCTGCTTGATGGTCTACTGCATTCTCGTTATAAAATATGCAAGAAATAAGATTAAATGATATTTCCAATATTCAATTAAATTATGCTACTCCAACAGCGTGAGATAGGAAGTCAAATCATTATAGAACAAGAATTAGTTACTGTGCTTTATCGCCTTGTCAAATGGAGGCGGCGGAGTAACTGTTGCTTATCAAAATATCATAATTCATCCGTTTGATACAAGCTCGATGAATATAATGGTTATGCGTAACTTTGTGCTTGATAAATTATTAAATTATTATTAATGAGCTTCCGTGTATAGACATAAATAAATGACTCATAAATCTTTATAACTGTTTCTTGTTTGCACGGAGACTGAAAGGTGACTCGTGTGATTATGAAGTTACTCACCATTATGTTGAAAAATTTATTAATTCTTTTGTTGCGAACGCTAATTTCTAAACATTAACTGAGTTACTTTGCAGTTTACTTTTATTTTATGCACAAAATGTTCCTAACTAAATAAAACCATAAGAAGTGAGTGTTGCACTTTAAAAATAAAAATCACAAACAATCCCACGTCAATATCAACTCTACACTATTGTAACAAAAATATCAAACGTAGAGGCCACTTTAAATTCATTGCATAGTAAACATCATTATTCGCGTCTCCGTGTAGCCGGCAGAGATATAACAGATCTACAAGAGGAAGCGTATCGTAAAGGCAAGAACTGGTCGAGTTGCTTCAACTAAATTTATGGCCAATTAAGGCGGTGTTAGACCAAGCAGCTGACATCAAGCGCAAACTCTAATAAAGCTACAATCGATTATACGGTTCGCAGATATTTTAAATAAACGAATGCACTTTATTACCATGTGAAATGATATAAAATATATGTTAAACATTAAAATCTAATACATGTTTTGACATTAATCTGGAAAACACAACACTTTCGCCGTTAATCCATTAAAATTCCAGATACATTCATCATCAGAACCAATAATACATAATGTGAAAATATTTGTTTGTTGTAACTTTGAAATCACTTTTCTGAATTAAGTACTCTTTTACCAATAGCAAGCTACATTATCTACAAGTAACACAGGCTATATATTTTGTTATTATCGTGGAAAACAAGAATTCGGTTGATAACAATGTAAATGCTTTATGGTAAATAACTTTTCAAATCGATTCAGGGGCTTTAGAGATTATCCATCACAAGTAAATCGTTCCTATTATAATATTATTCAATAATCAATAATGCTATTGAATATATAACTCCAGTTACCATGATAATTTCTATGATAGCTTTAATAATTTATTCTCAAGGTGCATCATAAAATGGTCGATAAACAAAATTTGTTCAACTTTCTGTATACAAGTTATCACAAAGACGTTAGGTAAAGTTCTTTAACATAATTTTAGGCGAAAACTTTAAAATAACAAAGTTGTGGAAAACGGCAAGTAAAAAGTGAACTGAAGAAGCCAGATGCCGCAGACAGTTGGAAACAACTGGCCCCCGAGTTGCTTTATAAAAAGTTAGCTTTTAAAATCTCCCCGCTATAAATCAATAGGCAAGAGTTCAGAGGAAGTGGAAGCGTGAGACGGATATTTACTGTGCTGGTGCACCCGCTCTCGCCTCGCGATAAATCTCGGAAGCACTCTTTGTACTTACACTAGACTTTATGAGAACAGTAATCACTTATATAACATGACAAAATGCTTCCACGACTTACTTTATAAGAACTAATAGAGCGGAAACTTTGTATTTTACGCTAGGTTTCCTTTAAACTCGTCAGTCCGTAAAGAACACTATTACTGGAATAACTAGTTTAGTGGGCGCCTTTAAATCAAACGAAATCATCCAAAACTCGCTGGAAGCGAATCTAATATAGCTGTGACTTTTCTAATTTGATTTATTCAATAACTAGCGATCCGCCCCGCCTTCGCACGCGTAGCACTAACAAAATACTATCCGATTGTTTAAGTTGGACGAAATTACACATAGTGAACAAATCTAAAATAATATTTTAGGTAATTTTTTTACACCTCGGAATCCCTAATTTTTTGAAAATAAAATATATCCTATGTCATTCGGGGATAGTGTAGCTTCCCAACAGTTAAAGAACTTTTCAATTCAGTTCAGTTGTTTCGGAGCCTATTCAATGCAAACAAACAATCAAATCTTGCCTCTTTATAATATTAATATGGATTAAAAGTTATCAATCACAATTCCTAATATCTACCTAGCAATTTTGTGCGAATGACACCTCACATAAACGTGATGGTATTTAAAGACAACTCAAATTCCCTTTTATTCTCACTAATTAAATTCAATTATTTTCTTTTCGCTCGTCTAATTGATCTTTAGAACATTCAATAATGTATGTATGCTTATACTACAAGATGGTTCATACTAATAGATACTAAAAGTCAAAATTCACGATTCTCGAGTCGTAGATTCGCAACAAGCACTTGTGGCGTACACTGGCCCAGTGACCTTCAGGTAATCTAGCCACCAGGCTGTTCGAAGAGGAGTGCCCCGTCTACTTTCTAGCTGATCTGTGCTATAAGTACCTATATTTTGAATTATCTACGTGATGAACATATGAATACACACGTAATGAAGAATCTTATAAACACATTTATTTCAATGTGTTCTTTCTTTGATAATAACAGATTTATTTTAACATAAAAATCTTTTTTCACGCACAATATTTGAAAACCATATTTCTGCATCCAGTTAGCAAAAACCAATCTTTAGTTACAAATTTTAATAAGCGGGAGCTTTTTTTTTTCAAGAAATAGGCTTTACCGTATAGACGCCTATTTGTAAGTTCAGATGAACAGTATTCTAGTGAAACGAAAATAGAACTAACCGAAGCTTTTGTTGTATAAAAAATTACGTTAAATTACTAAAGGGAAGGGTTACAACATTTTTTTGCTGTCGGATGAAAGTGTCACGGCTCGATCGCCATCCAATTTACTTGGCGAGCCACCGTCCGTACGGGTCCAACTCTTTGTTGCTCGGTCACGCCCGCATCTCAAATCCGTCCCTAAATATGCCTTGTTATTTGTATACTTTCTAATTAGAAGACTTCATTCTACAATGTACAACGAAACGCTTACAAATATCTAAATGATTATAAATTGTATAGAAGATGAGACCTTTAACTCAAATAGATGTCAGATGAACCGATAGAATGACTAACGGTGCGCTCTAACAACGACATGACTGGGAAATCCATGTCTGTCGAGTTGTATGAAAAATGTGTTAATGATCAATTGTTTATGAATGAGTAGTTATGAGTTGTTTTGTATTAGTTGTTCACTAAGAGACGAAAATTAATGATGGAAATAAATAAGCCGCTGAGCAGTGGTGGACCAGTGGTATAGGCCCCGACTTACGTACTGTAGGTCGCGGGTTCGAACCTAGGCAGGCACCTTACTTTGTGTAATTTATTCTATCACAACTGCTCCAATAACGGTGAAGGAAAACATCGTGAGGAAACCGGCATCTCTTAGAACCACCAAGTTCGAACACATATGATATCCACCAACCCGCACTGGGCCAGCGGGGTGGATTAGGGCCCTTCCCTCTCTCGGAGAGGAGGCCTGTGTCCCTGCAGTAGGGAAACATACTAAAAAAAGACTAATTTATTATATTACTATTTATTATTAAATAAATCGGTTGTTTTAATTTATTAAATTTTGTTTATGACAAAAAGCTGTAAGGCAAACTATAGAATTGATGACAGCTTATTTTCAACTGTAACTTAACTAAGTTAAAAAGTACAAGCACAAATACTCACAAGATAATAAGAACAGAAACAAGACTTAAGGCGGCGGAGGTGGTAGGAAACATTACTGTTATCTACTTGCATAGTTTGAGTACCCACTTAGAGCATAAATGCTACTTAATTCAGCAAAAACAAAAGCGGCTAAGTAAACGCTTTCCACTACCGACGCCAACATTGTACCTACATAATGTACCTACTCGCCTACTTATCTGGGTTAATAGCAAATACGTACACTGAGCTAGCTTCCCAGTGAAGTTTGAGCAAATAAATTTCTATACGGACTACGCATTGCGACGAAGCTTTGTAAATACATTTATATCTCACAACTCGCTAAGAGCGGGAAAGTCTCTGCACAAATAATCGTAAATAATATTATGAAGTAGCATACATATTTTGTTACTATTGATATAAAAAAAAGATTTCCACCACCACTTAATATCAACGGTCATAGACAATAGCTCTACCGGGGAAGTATCACACACAGAAGACTAGCGAAAAATATGTTGTTTATACTACTAGAATCAACATATGACAATAACTAGCTTTTATTTTGTATCACTATGTGTCATTAAGCTTAGGTTTTAAGTCATAAATCGCAAGGACCACATAATTTCTAAACAAATAATTGATTAAAGATATTACGTTAATGCTATTGGTATAAATATCAGAATAAAGCGACATCTGGGGGAACAAAGTATCCAACAATATAACGTAACGAGACGAATACATTCAGTGCGGGCTTCGGCCTGGTACCGTTTATATTACAACCAATAAATCCATACAGCGCCACACCGCTGCAGTTCGCTCGAAGCCATATCGAGTCGGGTTATTCAGTTTGATGCGATACGGGACTAAAGCCAGCTTTCTTAGATAAGGCGGGTTCAATGCAGTGTCGGCTCAGCCTGACAAATGGCCGCATCTCTGTGACGTCAAGCTTACAACCAACGCTATGACCTTATAATAATATGCAAGGAATAAGATGTAACGGGAATAGGAAATAAGTCATATAATTTATTTCAGTATAAAGCTCTAAATAGTAGAAAAGGAAACATATAATTTATTTAAAATTTAAAAAGATCGGTATTGTTAAAAACAAGCAAGCAAACATGTGAATAGGTCGCAATACTAATTATGAAGCTATACAATTTATATTTGCTATCTATATATATTAAAATACATCTTTACATTTATACAAAAACAAAGCTAAGCAAATAAAAAAAAACCTTTACACGGTTCAAGTTATTGAAAAGACATGGCGGCTAAT
>JWHW01047364.1:141984-159432 GCA_000931545.1 Papilio glaucus
TGCCCAGTAATTTATAAGATATAATTGTTGATAAGACGCTTTCAGATATTAAAAATGTCAATAAATAATAATTTCTCACGTTTGTTATATCCAAATTGTGTAAGACAAAATTTGTACACAAATTTTATTTTATCTAAATCTGAACCGTGTAATTTTCTTCAAATAGATACAATTATGTTGTGTGACCATATTTTAAGTAATTAGAACATCTCTCCAAATTCTAGTCATAAATATCAACAAGCAAGTGTTTGTTTAAGAAATCAATAAACCTGAGTGTCTGTACCCCTATAAAGAATCTAATGACACGTTACTCTTCACAATCGGTCAATCCGTTTAGGCTACAGGTCACAATAGAATGAATATACAAACATATATACATAAATATAGACGTATCATTCTGTCAGTCCGGCCAATGAGTTAATCCCAACACAAAAATGACACACGATGAAGATTTTAGAAATTCTAATAACTTTGAAATAGTTTCGCCTACATTTCAGTCTACCTAACGATAACAAAAGGCGAGACTAATATTATAATGGAAGTTCGTAATACGCATCGGTTTCCAGTTCTAATTAACAGTAATGAGACAATCAGCGGATATAAATGAAGCGATCAGAATCGACAAAAGAACTTTAAACGTTTCTTCTGTGAAATTCACTAATTGTGACAAAATGCCTAGTACCGGCACATTATCCGAGATATACCTTTAATATTAGATACCTAGTGAAATTGTATGTGAAAAAATTTCAACTTTATTTTATATCTATACAAACCTACAGAAATATAATTCCATAGTCGAGTATTCCAATTTCACATCCTCGTGTATTTAAGAATTAATCTTAAATACATTCGTTCAAGCCAATAATATCATTTTAAACAAAATTTCTCAGAATGAGGAAGAAAAAATAAAAATAGACTCCATGTCCAGAAGCGTTAACCTCTTTTAAAAGAACAATTAGCGTCATTATTACAACGCTTCTACTTCTTCGATGTGTTTTACACTTCTATTTTGAATTGTACCCTACCCTTGTTGCCCTTTATTAAAATAGAAAAAACAGTAATAACGTATTATAATCTGTTAAGACACAATGTTTTAATTAAAAGAACAGCGTCATTATTACTTTCTTAATCCTCCTGTCCAATAATATCACCTTTACCATTCACTACAAATCATTATCCTTCATTCATTCATTCTCTATCACATATTTTAAAATTACTTACTTATTGTTATCCTCATATTATTATTTCAACGCGTATAGTAATCTAAATATGAATAGAAGTAGGACATTAATACGTGAAACAAAAACTTTACGGACATTTTTAAGAATATTGCGAGCACGGAGGTGTGTGAGTTTCAGCAGAGCTAAAGTTTACGATTAAAAGCAGCGGATAAAGCTAAAATATCCACATATTATATCTTACGAACACACTTATTGAGATAAAACATTCACTGTTTACATTACTTTTGACATCTGGGCGATCACCTACATACTAATAAATTTATAATAGCAGCAATAATGTTACCCTGATAACTGTCATACCCAACCAATAGGAATAGCTTTATATTTTCTCCGCTGCGAAAATTAAAATGAAATTACGTAGACCTGAGCATTAACAGCGCCAATTTGAAGTGTTCAACTTCCTCCCTTGAAATTTCAGTAGGGCTCTCGTCGCGCGAGATTCGACTCGCACTAGACTACTTTTAATTACTTTTAAAATTGAAACGTCAGTTTTGAGTACTTATTGGGGCAACAATATAAAAAAAAAATCATTGCCAAATGTCGACAATCGATAGGTTTTTTCATTTACATATATTTTAAAAATTTTATTTTAACAATCATTAAAAATAAAAAACAAATTTGATTCCATGTCATATTTAACGTTCAAGTGTGTTCAATGATAATGAAACTGGCTACCATTATTCTGCAAAGTTTATGAAAAAACAACATCCACTCGAATTACTTTACTAATATACCTTAAATAATTTTATACCAGGAAAACAAGAAACGCTATATCGAATTATCTAACGCAAAATAAAAATAAATACCCTCCCATTATTGCTTTCGTTGATACGCAGAAGGTAGCAAATTGAATAGCCATAAAGGGTTCTTTGTATGCGAGTCCACTAATCCGCGCGTCAGTATCACACCATTATAGCCTCGTGGATGCCATCTAATGTCGCCATAATCGTTTAGCTTCGATATTCAATCGTGTAAAAAGTCAATTAGAAAGAGATACAGCGGGCTCGCGACCACACAATGGCGTAGCGGGCACCGGTCGCGTTCCATTCCAACCGTACAATGCACAAATTATAAACAGTCCACTTGCCTCAATACTCCGCTCACACTTCCTGTGCCAGCCATTGTCAGTTTTCAATACAATAACTTTTATTGAAATGATCCTAGGACATGCTCGTTGGCAATAGAATAGAAATTGTCCTCCCTTAACATTTTATTTGTGGGTTCGGCTGACATTGTTACATATACGTAGCCAATTTCAATTACGACGATTTCCGCTCCATATCAATAGAATGGTACGGATGTTCACGAAATGTTTGCAAAATGGTTTTCGGGATACTTTCGTAACAAAGTCTCTTTTCTTCAATAACTTGCCGGCAAATTTATGTCACATGAAAATAATGGACGGGTGTAACCACTGAAACGTGGATTTGACAAATGTTAAAGTCATGTAATATGCTGTAAATTTTTTTAATAAATAGAAATGGAGCATTTTTATAACCAATTTACTTATGTCGTCTGACCACTTAAATGAACAACCCAACATTTGTATGAGTTGGAGCAATTAGTATGCAAGTTACGTCTCTACTTAGGAAGTCGCTACAGACATTAGTTGACCGAGTCGTTCGATTATACCACATGTATAATGTCTATTACCGCTCATTCACAGCACTGATCGAGTCAGCCGGGGTTCATTGACCTCCACAACCGTTATGTTAGATCGGGGAGACAGACAATGTTATAATCACAGAAGTGGAGTAATTAGAAAGTTTAGAAAGGGCACGGGTGAAGCTAAATGATAGGCTATCGAAGGGGTCTGCTGTACGATGGTTAAAGAATTTATGTCGAGCTATCTCTCCCTTGTTGGAATGAATAGATAATCTTGAGAATTTACTTGGGATGTGGATAAAATCTTGTCTGTTATTAATTATTGCTTCATAGACTGAATTTATCTTAGTTATAGATTTTTATGTATAAAGGAGGACAACTATGTTTCAAAGTCTTTACTTCTTTGGATTGTTTTAATGTTTTTTAATTAGTTAATCATAAATTATCTTATAATAGAATAAAATAAACTAAAGCAGATTTGATCTGAAGGTCAAAAACTTTTAAATTATGCTAAGTAATATATGCAGGTAAGTTATCTAAACAGAAAATGTTTTAAAGGACAATAAATTACCGTAATTCAACACGAATCAACCGTATGAATTATTGCAAGCGACAACAAGAACTTATTTACAAAGAAATATTACCAGCAGGCTTCGGGAGGTTGATTTGTTAGCGGAGCGCGTACTCTAACCGAGCTTCGGACGCGTGACGAAGTTGACTTATGTGCACCGCTACCTAACTTGACTTACACATGACTTCCTGTGAAGTAGATCTAGTGAATTGTGCAGGTTCTTGTTAGCCTAAATGTCATACATTCAAAAATATCGCAAGGTATTAAGTCAGATTTAAACCGAGGCTAAATAAATTCATTAACATCTTTTATATTCAGAGAGGTTTCTTCTCAGCACCGTTTGATGTCTAATATATTGTGCCAATAGGATCATCTTTTTCATAGCGAAACCATTTTGTACGAATATGTATCTGATTTGGTTCCAGGTATTCGTTCAGATGCGAACATCAACATCTAAATACGAACTTTTTATGAATAGAAATAGAGATGGAGCAAATTTTTTAGCTCTACTGCCTATCACAATTCACAATCATTCGTAGTTAAGTGAATCTGAATTGCGGTCGTTGCTCACCTTCATTATATAAACGAACAAAACAACAAGTGACCACGAGTACAATAAAGTTAATTTATGCGACGTTGCGTAAACGGACCCAGGAACAATAAGGACGCTTCATTCCGAACTTAACGTCACATAAAGTCGTGGGCGAGGAAGACAGCTCGAATGAAAACAGAATCTTTTTTTAATTTAAGGCGAACGGACAATGAGCAAACACAGCTGGCGGAATGCAAAACGACACTGAGTAAAGATAGAACCCGCTATAGTGTCGGTAGTAAAGCATTCGTGTAATTTATGTTGAAACAAAATTCTGAGATTAAAGAATTGTCTAGTAACGTGTAACAAAGTATCTATAGTTAAAGAAAAGAAATGATTCGGCATTACAGACAAAGGTCTATCGCTATTTATTTAGCGAGTAGATAACTAAAAACAGGACAACGGATGTCTGACTGTAGCAGATATAAGCGATACTATACTACTTACGACATCAGATAAACTTCGGCAGCCCCGAGTCCGAGAAAGGAAACGCGATCGTTCGAGATGTATTATTGTTGTGACTTTCGCTTACCATAAACATCGCTTGGGAAGTATTCAATTAACAGCGGGAAGTTTTTCGAAGCGCTCGTAATCGGATGTGGTTTTAGAAAATGGTGAACGATAACCATTAACGGGAATGTAAATGAGAGAGAGGGAGATCCAGATGTATTCCAATAAATACATCCGAATTAGAATCGGAACCAAAATAACGATATTTAAGAGGCGATTAGAAATAAACGCGCTGGGACGGCCGGTGTGGCTCGCGTAAAGAACGCTCGATGGTCGTTTAGATGGCAATATTAGCAGCAGGATGCCTGCTCAGAGCAGGGTATTCGCTGCAGGCGACTTAGATACCAAACATGTTTATGACGCTCTTGTTTGTTTTGATCTCAATCAAAATGATCAAGGGGTACGGGACAATATTTAAGCTTCCTTATTAAATTTAATTATTCACACTAGTTATCTTTCCTAACATTGACAACGAGTGATTTATCAAGATATATATAAAGGTAGCAAGCGAGCAAGCGGGTCAGCTGATATTAAGTGACCGATGGCCATAGACATCTGCAACAAGCTAATGAGTTACGGATGTGTTTCCTAGCTTAAGTGAACAGAGGAGAGGATGAACAGGAAAAATTATATTTTCTTTTCTATACATTTCGTCGCTAGTCAAATCATCTTCCCCTTTCCATCCTTTTCATATTGGAAAAAGATGGGAAGGTGAAGAGGACTGGATTTGGGCCTTCCGCATCTTATTCATCGGACGAACACAGTATACTTCTACTTCGCGTCTTTCTTCTGTGAGGTCGTGCTATTTCACTGATAGAGCCGGCCTATTCGTGCGACGTGCGAGATGTGGTTGTTACGGGCTCTACTACTGTTAAAAGTAGTTCTTTTTGTTTTAAAAGTTGCCTTAAATTACTTTATTAAATAATTAAGATTTATATTTATATGTACATATGTGTTAAATAAATTGTACTTGACTTCAATTTAGTGTAACGCGGTAATCGAACGTTTATTTTGTAGAAAACGTTTCGTATCCGATGAAACAAATGATACTCTTACAATGAAAAATGTCAACAGATTACAGGAACGAAGAAAGTTCAAATAAAAAGATTTCACGGACCATTGTGTTATCTGATATCGTACGACTTACGAAGCCATGCAAGCTCGCCGATGCAGCCGAGTGACATTCCAAAACAACAAACAAAACATTAAATCCAACTTACCCAATTGTTATTACCTTGGTTTTTGTATCGATACTTATTCATACTGTTAAAGGTAAAGTGCGATTGGAATTTCCTGGAATTGGTGAAATACGATGCAATGAAGTCGAAATGGATAAGCGTCGCAATACTGTTTAAATAAATGGAGTAAATCAGTTACAAATTGGTATCCACAATGTTACCAAATTTGTAGACTCGGCTATTGTGTTTAAGATAAACATTAAAATTATCTTCTTTATCAAATGAGGGTAACTTATTGAAAAACCTAAAATATAAGTTATTGCCAATATGAATAATAGAGGGAGAGATGATACAGAGATAACTCAAATCGCTTATTAATTCACTCAAATGGGCTTTTTGTTATGTTTTTTTTGAGCGGCTTTTTTGCCGCCCCTCTTGTCTTTTGAATAAAGTTTATGGAAATAAAAGCCATCAAATCTAAGGACAATTGGTTACTCGTGATCTCCGATCATTAAAGTACATTCATTGTATAGTGTGTATTTTACAGTTAACTCTTTAAAAAATAATTTGTGCATTAGACACATATTAAATAAATTAAATTGGCTGTAAATTATCGGTACTTCGTACGTATTACAATGTACAAAGTTAAATCTAATATACATAAATAAAAGGGCTCTCAGAAAAAATGTAACCGCTCAAAAGAAGTGTCAAGTCGTCAAGCGGAGCCTCCCTTCACAGACTGTACTCGAACACGTCAATTTGTTTACGAATTACGCATAAATTCGTCCCCGAAGACAAGACATCTCGTGCGGCGATCGTTGTTGCGACATTTCAATAAAATTTACGATTGTGACTTAAATGGCGTGTCGGATGAACAAAAAATGCTCCGACATGTTCCGCTTTTATTTTAGACGTATCTTGAGTTCGTTAAAATATCTGGCCGGAGATAATAAACCTGTCCGTTCTTTGTACAACTAAACAGCAATGAAATTGAATAAATTATTATCGATATAACCACGGATAATTAAATGTTTGAATAATGGTTATAAAGTTTTAATTTATGAAATGATAAAACACTAGTTTCGCCATGGGCTGAGCTCGTTTAAACGCTGTCATAAATAAAAATGATCTTATCTTTACTTTATCTGTTTGGTAGAAGCTTACCAAGATGAACATAAATAATTCATTTTATCGAGCAGTTTTTTTGCATAATGATAGACATTGTCTTTAATTGGAACAGTGAAATCATTCTCAACATTGGTTACATTTAAACTTATATTTACACGAATACTTCACATTCGATTAAAAATAATTTTATGGATTTTATCGCGTTTATTTTATGTTTTTGTTGCCGGTTAACCCCCCCCGTCCCTTGACGTAAAGTTCTCGAAATGTCTGAAACAAAAACATAAAATAAACGCGATAAAATCCGTAAAATTCGTTTTATAGCAATTGTTTACATTTTTTCATACTAACATAGTTATATTTTACTTCAGATTAAAAGAGCCTCTTAAGCGGTATTTTTATTTAGCTTCAGTAAGCATTTCAAATTGAAGACTATCAGTCAGGTTCGGTCTCAGGATGATAAAAATACAATTAACAAAATTCTTCAATCAAAAAACTAAACTTGTTCTATTCCATATACTAAAGACGAAACAAAGAGTGTAGGAATTAGCGGTGGGCGATAAGTAAAACTAATCGAGTTAGATGATTGTTCAATTTTGTCGAAAAAATTCGATAAAAAAAATATTCGAATGTTATTTACCGTATTATACGGTTACCGTGTCAGCTTTAACTACTAATTAGTAACTTAAAAATCATCGACGAAATACCGTCCCGCAAGCACCGCCTCGCGCGGCCTTCCGCAATTCACCGCACGTATATGCAAACGTCGCACACTCGCATAGCGTGTTGCAGTTTGCGTAGTTAGTACTTTGTCGATTGTTATTCGAATAATCATGACGAGGAACACTAAATCTACAATCGAATGCGCAATTTTCTATGCAGTCGATTGTTTGTTTTTTTTGCAGCAATCACCCACCGCTAGTAGGATTGCAAAAAACGTGCACTACAAAATAATGGTACCTCAGTGTCGAGTTCGTCTTCGACTATGTCAAAGATGATAAGAGTACCAAAGCCATTAGGTCGATTAATCGATCAAACGACAGGGGTTACACTTAAGTCGTGTGAACGTTCACACATCGGTTTTCATTAAATTTATTGTCTTGGCAAGTCTCTACGCAGCGTTAAAAGTAAAAAAATACCAGTAATGTTTTGAGCACTGAGCCAAATTGATAATCAACTTACTAATTCATTGTGAATGTTCTCGGTAGTGTTCGACCGGTTACATTGAAAGTTGAATAGCAAAGTTATTCTTTGTTGTTTGATTAATTATATCAGTCAAAGAACAATGTGTCCACAGCTAACGGTTCCGAAATAGTACGTTTGGAGTGGCGTGGCCAAATGCACGCCACATTGATATGTGTTATTGGCCATGACACGCGAGGCGTCCGTTGGAGACAGATCGTTCGGCACCCTATTGGTATTTTTGTCAACGGTTACAATACTGACTTGTTCGCAACGTGTTTACTCACATGACTCGTGGTGACTTTAAAATTAGATAAGAAACCATTTTCTCAATTAGAATAGGCAAGACATTCCGTAAATAGTTTCCTACTTTAATATATTTCATCGTAATGAGGTTTACAAGCCGGACTTTATTCCCGCCTGAAACACAAAAATATAAATATCAAATGATTCTTATGTGTCTGGATAATCTCATGTACTGCTACAGCAGTTACAATTTTTAACACCTACTAAATTAGTTAAAAAGGACAGTTATTAAATAATGGAGAATATTGTTTCTTACTTTCTGTTAGCAGTTCTCAGATCTGATAGATATATTTAATGAAGGGATTACTGACAGTCCTCTATGTAGAGCGTGTATGTAGGAGGAGGAAACAGGTCAAGTACCTCGGCACGCCAGCAACTTTAAGAGGTTGCTGCAGTTCTTCGGGGAGTTGGGCTGGCTGGAATGATCCTTGTCACGCCCATACACAAAATACGCGCTAGCCGTGGAGTTGCGGAAAAGTACTCCCCTACTACTACTACAAGATATATCTTTTCTCCTATTCACATGAGGTCGCTTGTCTTGACCAGGTAGTGGGTCCATCTTGCGGGGGGTCTTGCACACGACGCAACGTCTTGTTAGTGTGTTAATGGCATTTATAATTTAACATATCAATTTCCAGCACCGATATTTCAAAACGACTGATATTCAATTAAAAATAAAAACGTGGACGATACTTGCTCGATCTCAAATTTTATTACACGCCGCGGGTTGTTCGTTATAAATACAACACTTAAAACTCTCAACGTTTTACATAAAAAAACGTTATAAACAGGCATATTTCATTATTTTTTTCCTCTAAAACAACGGGGTGCCTCATGGTTTTTTTGTAAGAAGAATACCAACTGCGCGGCGGCCCACGCGGGGCCATGATCGGTTCACACTTTAAGTGGTTGTACAGTAGTGATATATATACGTACTCGAGTTATTATTAGAACTTCTGAGAAGGCATAGATAGGACAAAAAACTTTGAAGGAATTTCTTTGTTCTCAAATAACAAAACTTTTTGTTACTTTACATAAATTGTACGTACTATATTCTTATTTGTACTCGTCAGTACAAGATTGATCGTAAAAAATAGTGCCGTTAAGCTGCGGTCCTGGTCCTGCTGTCGAAGCGTAAGGGAAAAATTATGCCTCGAAAGTCGACGTTGACTTAAATGATAGGTAAAATTAAATAAATGTACATGTAATATTACACATTATGTACCAAAAGTGAGTTGTAGCCTTGGTAGGAGACATTCTAGACTAACTGATGTCAACTTAATTTGCTTTACTAATGAAACACGATATTAAGAGTCCTCTATGCATAATACCTCTCCTACTACTACTACTACTACTACCTACCTCTCTGAGTTACAGGCGTGAATCTTATTTCATTATTTTTTGGAAGTATTCTTATGTTATTAATAAGAAAAAATAAAGTTTATTACGAGGCAAAAATAATTCAGATTTTTGTACCGCGTATCGACACCTCAAAGAATTTTGATCGCCGCACGTAGATTTGAGTCTTAGATAAGTGACGGTCTCTCCATCAATTTCGTACAAAATATTTGGTAAGATCCAAAGATTCGTTTTTATGGGTTTTAAAAGATTAATGCGCAGATAAAGAGATTTGGGCCGGCTGCGACCGAGTGGAATTTTAGGGGCACAATAAATTTTGACACCTTATTTGCTGTTGAATAAAACAAAACCGCCTGGAATGAGAGTGATTTGTGTTTGTAATTAGGAACTTTGTGAAGGAAATGTTTTAATTAAAAGCAAAATTAATCTTACCCCACTTATGTCCATCCCCACCTTTTTTAAATTTCTTTAGACTCAGTTGCGTTTACGCAGTGCATGGTATTAGCCCCGCCCATAATGGGGCATCCTACTGTGCTTTGTTTAAACCGAATAAGCGATGCGTGAAGTGGGTTCAGTATGTGTACTCTTTTATTGCTTGATATAATAACGAAATATGTAACAATTTTACACACTTACATACATTTTTATAGCATCGTATATCTAATAAAAGTTTTATTTTTATTTTGGACAACCAACGCAACAATTCTTTTGAAATTACTACTGAAAACTACACATCGATTAATTTTGTTTCAACTTTGGTAACTATTCTATTGAAACCGATTAGTCCATCGAAAGCTGTACGAAATTTACGAGCATTAAAACTATCTCCATTCCATCGCACACTGCAGGCTTTAGTCTACGCCTTTATTGAGTGCAGCTGGTTCTAATCGCATACCAATCAACTAGGAATCATGTAGAATAGCTTACTATTAAATACGTAATCAAAATGAACGCTCGCGCTCACAGAAAACGAAAAAGTTACGTCATAATCTCTAATGATTCCAATCGATACCTTGAATATTTTAATTAACTAATAGTTCACAAGTATCAGATATAAAACCTTTTTGATTTAATTTACCGATGTCAAGTGAGGCTAATGGCCATTTGTCTTCCTTATTCGAAATTTGAAAATTAAAAATTAAATTAATGGACTAATATAAATTCTTTTCTATCAACACTTTTATGTATATTTTAATCAAAACAGTTTTTATCGGCTTGATTTGTGACAGCTTCAAAAAGGGTCCAAAAAAGATCCTTTTACCAATTTTTGTTTTATGGAGTTTCATTTTAATTTTTAATTGAGAAAATATATCTACTTAAACTTTTTTTATCTGCAGATAAGTCTGGCTAGTTTATGAGGAATGCAAGTACTCTATTTAAGGGTTGCTGAAAGAACCGACCGTTTAGTGCGATCGAAACAAATTATATATCAAATTGAAATTTTCTTACATTGTACCTATTCATCAAAAACTATCTTTATATGGTCACCATTGTGTGAAATGATATATCAATAATAATAAATCGGCCTTTTTTAGAATGTTCCCCACTGCAGGGACACAGACCTCCTCTCCGAGAGAGGGAAGATATATCAAACCACTCTCAAAAAGAAATAACTTGAAACTAACATCAAATTACCTAGAACTCGATTAACTTCCAAACTCTTTTGATAAACACATGGGAGCAGTTCAGTGAAATTAGTCGTACGTCACTTGCTCGGGATTGATTTCGAACGGAGATAAAGTTGAGGGCGCCATTAATATAGGAAAAAAACAACGTAGGTGTCTGTGGAGGAAGGAAACGGTTACTGTCAAATATCGGACGGGACACAATGGTCGCTGGAGGATTAAAAGCGAACCGTTGTAGTAGCGGGCGCATCATTTATCAGGACCGAGGCGTATCTTGCGCTCGTTTTAACGTCATTGAATTCAACCCGTAAGGGATATTTAATTGTTTCACTGCCACCAACAACAATGCCCGACTCGTATTGTTACATTTAGTCAAACATATTACTTGTAGAATGTTAGCTGCGTGTAAAGCCGTTCATATATTCATTAATCTTTTAGTTACTAATCTAGTCTAGTCAGGTACAAAGAAATTGTAACTTAACAACACAAGTTCTTTTTTCTGTCTTAAACTAAAAAGCCTAATTGTTGTGTTTGCATAATTCTGACCAGAAATATTTATCTACAAAACATTTTAATATAATAAAAGATCTACAACATTGTCCAAGTTTACATTTGAATAAAGCTTCGGCGTCCGAAGGCGTCGCGTGACTAGAGTCCCTTCATCATCAGTAGGGCTAAAGCGACATCATGTAATTTCTAGTTACTATGTGTTTCTATTATTGTCAGAAGGCGTCGAACTATTTCAGGTCGTGTGAGGGTAATGGCGCATTCCTGTGTCGCGTTCAAAATGAATTATGCCTTAATTATACTCATAATTAAACATTGTAATATCGACGATAGTTTGCGTGCTAAGTTACCTTTTATAAAAGTATACTTGCTCACTGACACATAGTTGTTCAATGTAAATAGGCCTACAACTTAAATAGACTTTTAACAGTGGTAGAGCCCGCAACATCAACATCTGTTGCACGAATCGGCCGGCTCGACCGGTGAAATACCACGACCTCACAGAAAACAGGCGTGAAGTAGAAGTATTCTGCGTTTCGTCTATGGGTAGCGTTCACTTAACATCAGGTGATCCGCTCGCTCGTTTGCCACCTTATCCCATAAAAAAAAGACAAATATGATATACCAAAACCGTTTTATAGACCTTACTTAATTACAATTCCATTGCAAAGCAGAAAACTTAAATTAGTTTTTACTGAACCTTGTCGATTTAAATTTGCATTTTTTGATACATACCTGTATGGTGGAAAATTGCAGATCTGACCACAAAGACGACGATGAGTTCACCTTGATAAGTCTTAAGTCTGAATAAAATTTGTTTAAAAGTAAATTTAGATGTCTTACGCCTGGTTTCTGAAGGGTTTGTCAAATTTTATGCAACTAACACTCCTGTAAAATTAACGCGTATGTCAAAATTTATATAATATTTCTTATATTATATAAATTTCTAAAAGACAAAATAAAGTTGGTGCTCATGCTTTTAGCAACACAAATAACATTTGATCAGGCATTTCTTTTTACATTGGACAGCTAGCTCGCAAAATTTTCTGTTAATCAGCAAATAATAATTTAAACAATAGGGCGTTATTGTTTCGAATTTTAAAATATCATTAACTGAACCTTATATATCCATCATCATTGTTTCTCTTTCATAGAGGCTTGATTTTGATTTCTATCTCTATTAATATTTATATGGAAGTATTTCCACACGCGGCCCTTTTTCTCACGTGTTTTTGGAGAGTTTGGGAATAATACATCTAGAACTATAAAAAAGAAACCTAATGGTTAAGTGGGCCTACGAACAACGAAATTCCAGATCGAACCCCGATAGCTTTAACTTATACATGGCGAGGTTCGCCACCTGCACCGGTGGTCCAAATCAATTTTAGTAGGTCGTCGCTTTTTACAACAAAACTTATGTTTTGTTTACTATTCACAACCAATGTCTTCAGATTTGTTGGCCACCCAGTATTTTTATTAATGTACAAAAATAAAGAATTCTCGTAACTGATTCAGAAAAGATGTTATTATTTTCTACTGAGATAACATCAAGTACCGAATAGCATTCAAAAGAAAAAACGAACGCTTGAAAATGAAACGTATCAATTTATTAAATGTATAGACTAACTTTACGCTTCGGTCGATTGTAACATCAGCTTATTATAGCTAAGCAAATAAATTCCGTCACCTTTCCTTATCTAGGATCTTTAAGAGAAATCCGAAACCGTAAACATGCGCGTTGAGCACACTATGTTAACTATTCATTCGGCGTCTCCGGAGAATATATTGAACAAAAGACGGGCTCAGCATCCGAGCACACTATTTCTCACTACATCGGCGCGATGTAATCAGAGAAGACGACGTGTCGCGCTTATTTATGTATGAAGAGGGCGCGGGCGAGGGTGGGCCAACGCGAGAGCTACAAACAGAATAATATTGATGACACTGCGCTGCGAAGGGTCATGAATCATTAATCGCCCGCTCTCCTCTACGGCTCTATTACGACTGCTTTTCTGGATAAGCCACCCTTCACGAGGTGAGCCTCCTGCGAGCTCCCGACCTCTTCGCTCGTCTCGCGTTCGCCTTTTCCGGAATTTGTGGGCAATGCGCTATTAAAACAAGGTTATCGATTTAATAAAACTTCTGACACTTCTTGATGCTTTCGCCAGCTTCATACATTTTTTATTTTACTTTTTTTAAGTGTGAATAAATTTTGTAAGTGCTTTTCAGACTTTAAATTCGATAAGTTTAGAAACTTAGTAGTAGCGCTTTTTAAATTAAACACATTCATATAATTATAAACACTTCTACTATATATCTCTATCGTAAGGTAAGTAAGAATCGATGTAACATTTTCAAATGGAAAGATAACAAATAGTCTTTCGTACTTTAATGAACAGACTAAGGATGCAAATCACAAAAGCAAAACAGGAAAATTATAAAACAAAGAACAAAAAACACTTGAGGCAATTTAAGTTAATTCAGTAAGCAACGGACATGGCTACTTCCAAATGAACTCAAACGTAACAAAAACGAAAACAAACCATGGACAAAAACGCAGGTCATTTCGGCTGGGACTTTCTCGTTTATTTTTTCTAAACGCTCCATGGCCCGAGGACGTGCATCCGAAACCTTGGCTGTTATTTTTTTCTCACTTTTGTTTCCATCTGAATTTCTACCGTACCTCTTGTGTTAGCTTAAACAGCTATAAAATAATAAAGCTCGATCGAAACCTGACCGACTCGAAAAGGAGGGAAGGCGGAACGTTCCTAAATTTCTAATCGAGATTTTATTTCGCGATCAAGCAAATGGTTTATTTTTTTGCAATGCTCAGGCCTTAAGGCGAGGGGGCTATTATTCTTGTCGGTTCTAAAAAGTAAAGTATTTTCATTGAATCAGTTTAAAGTCTAACGGCCCCAAAATTTAAATGCTAGTAAATCTAGATATTATGTCTATTAATTAAAGCAATGTTAGCAGCTGAATCTAATATTATTTGATGTTTTTCAAAAATCGTATTTCAAATTTAGTTTTATTTCCGTGAAAGTTGTATGGGTTGAACAGAAAGAACACAAAGTTTCCTCAAAGTGAAGAAAAAATAAAGTTATGAGCACACGAATACTCGGTTCAGGTTCTTACATAGTCATAAGCATATCTTGGCACTTACTGCAGACACTTTTTAAAATTCATCACATGTCTCCAAAGTCCGCGTCGACATCGAGGGAGGCACGCTTTCAACAAAAAAAAACAACGAAAAAAGTTCAAGAAGAAATAAAAAACTTGGGTCGATGTTTAAAAAGGACCATGTTGCAATGAGATACAATAGAAGAAATAGTTTCTGGCGACAGCGTAAGGCGTTACAATGCGCCCGTCTACTTTTTTAAATGAAATCTTTTGTATGACTCCATAAATGAGTTCTTTCTGGCCAGTGCTAGCAGCTCTATTTGTTTAAAAAGCAACCCAAATTTCAGAATCTATAGACGCGTCGAGGACTTCATAATATTTTTGTTGTGCGTTTTTTCCCCTATTAAACTGTATACGTGCCCGGTATCTTTAGCTTATTTATTATTCATTATCATCTTGTTGTGTTTCTAACATGGATATTAAAAAGATAATTTTATTATCCGGTGGAAGAAATATGTTGGATTTTAAAAAAATATTTTTTTAAATTACTTTACAAATTTTCCATACTTTGAGTTTTTTCTGTTACATATACTTATGGTCTATAATCAACTTACAACGAAAGCTTACATATGTCATAAAGTGGCACAGTGTACAATGTTTTCTTTGTGTCGTCGTAAATTATCTAATGGTATCCTAATAATCCGGACAAAGAATTCAAGGCTGCCTATCCTTCCGTCCCTACAAACGTCACGCACATCCTTCCCTAAGCGAGTGGAGTAAAAAAAATGAGCATTGAACAGCGCATTGTTCGAGTCCTTAGTCGCAGGTAGACTGAACAAAAAAGCTCCCACTAAATGCGAAGGATTGCACAAAAAATCTGACGACGCGTGATTACAGCGAACGGCTCGGATTATCAGCAGATGTCAATTTTTGAAATGTTTAACTAATGCATGATATGGGTAGTATGAAATTAATGAAAAAATGCCGAACAATGAAAGCTCCAAAACAATTCTACGGTCGATTACCTTTGTATAACGATACACAGTTTCTACCTGATAGCTCGCTCTAGTCACGTATTATCCAGTGCTTCAGTGGTTGGGTAGTTTTGAATCAGAAGCCTAGGGATCTAATAAAAGTATGAAAACGTGTTCAAAGTGGGCTAAAACAATTGAAATTATAAGTCGAATCATTGAGTATCACATTATGAAATGTGAATGCGGCTCCATGTGTACGTAAATTGTGTAAATCAATATGTTAATAAATACCTGTAGCTCAAGTTTATGCAAAGAAATTGTCGACGCGACTATAAAACTTGAAAAGCGGATTCGAACCCACCACCTTAAATTTCGAAGACCGTATCATAAGGCATTATTACGTTATTGGCTTTATTCATAGCAATTTTGATTAGCGAATAAACTGTCTAGAAAATTGAAATGCAAATGTTGGAGAAAAAAAGTAAAACCGACAATAAAATTTTATTACATCCTTGCTTAATGGCCGTGCAGAGTTGAAACAAATAGGTTTATTCCGATTTAAAGGGGATAGTCGATACAAATTACGTTTATGGACGCACAGCCCCGATAGCGATAACAGCGGCAACCTGTTCTGAATGCTACAAATAAATAACACAACCTGTTTAGATAAATTCTATCCATAAATATTGAACAATATGTATTGCATTGGATTATCATTGCACGGACCTGCGAAAATACTTCAAACAGTGTAAACGTGCGCTTTTCTAGATAATAACGACACATCAGTGATAGAGCAAGGAAGATTAGAGTTCTGTATTCAAGAGAAGACGACTAACACATTTTTTACTAATTTACTTTTAACATTAACAATAAAAGTGCAGGCGATTAATAAAAAATAAATAAAAGCATAACTAACTGACATTTTTTTTCTCATCGTTTTAAAAGAAATTTATGCCGAAATTGCTCAAAAAATTTAAGATCGACATGATGATATACATATAACTATAAGCTTTTGTAGTTTTACTAATTTAATGTTTGTAAGTAAATGGGATTCTTACCAGTTCTGACTCAGTGCCCGTGACCATGGCGCATGTAACTGTGCCGAAATATTGGGAGCTCAAAAAGGCTAATCATGGTAAGAATAGGGTCTCTTACAAACAATATATTAAAGGTCTGATAATTTCCTTTTTTGATTATTTTTTAATAGCTGATAATAATAATAATGTATTTTTATCAGATATTAAAAAGGAAATTATTGAAGGATTATTATCTTTATGCCTTTTAGCATGAAGATAATATTGCCCATACCGGTTGTCACCCAAAAAGCTTACTTTGCAAAACCTTATGAAAAACTATGTGTTCATCCCCGACATCACCTGTGTTTCTTCTTCTTTTTAATATAAAAAAATAAGTTTTGTAATGCAATAAAACGAAATAAATAATTAGTTACACTTAAATTTTAAAAAGCGTAATTTTTAAAACACTAAACATAACGGACGAACATGAATGTGCACATATATTAGATGGAACTGTAAAAGTTGGTCAAGATTAAG
>JWHW01047364.1:159804-186188 GCA_000931545.1 Papilio glaucus
TCATTGCTAAATCAATCTAACCCAAGAGGGTGACTGATGTAGCATTGAATATGAGCTTATCACTGAAATTGTTAGGTCAAAAAGGACAAAGTATAGATGAGGCTATAGACGTTGGTCAAGATTAAGACAAAAACAAGTCTGCAATCTCTACCTACCTCTTTACGTTAGGGGCTTGAGTGATTTCATCTTTATGCAAATATATTTTAACAAAGTTATAGCGTGTAAATATATATATGTGATGTAATTTTGTTCCAACAACCGTACCGCGGTGGTTGTGGTTCGTTAGCATCGCCGGCCAATAAACGGTGAGGCTAATGAAATAAATTCAAGTCGTAACCTCAACGAGGGTATTTTGCAAACACATCGAGGAGAGCTTCATGGCTCATGTCTATATTTTGTCATATTAAAGCGTCATATATTATTTCTAAAAATGTTAACAATTATGAATAAGTTAAATCTTGTGCTAGTTTATGATATTGCTGAAAATGGTTTCGAACCTAAGACCTGCGCATTGCAGATCTTTTCCAAGATTGGTCCAAGTGATGGCTAAGTTACTAGCATAATGCCGCTTTTAATGAGGGGCAAGTTATAGCCAAGTTACTTGGATAATGTCGCTTTTAATGAGTGGAAGAATTAATGAAAAAAGGTTTAGTAGTTACAGTTTTATTTATCTTTAATATTTGTAAAGATGCTTGTTTATATTCCTTAACATGTTAGATTAAAAATAAGTAAAAATAAATTGTCTAGCTGAAAAACGCAAAAAAAGTTGCAAAGTTGATATGGTAATAAATTTACTTTTTATTTCATCATTAGTCCACAGTTTAGAATGGAATGAACAAAACAATTTATGCGATTTGGCAATTGAACCACGTTGACAATATCATGTTACAAAACGGCCGTGTGTTAACAAACTACAACGTACATTGTGTTACATTTAAAGATTAACATTAAAACTTATAAAAATTCTTAGCTAAATTAACGTTATGTTTCCTTACGACAGTGTAATAAACTGTAAATATTATTAAGTGTTAGAAGTTAGAATTGAGCTTTGACAGGCTTACGAGAGAGTTGTTAAGAAATGTTGCCGTCGTTTATGTTAAGTCATCTTTTAATATTACGGAATACTTCATTAGGTTCGTGACGAATTTAATGTTCAGACTGTGAATATGGCGGCTTTTGACGGCCTAACGGTGGCTCCGCTGTGATTGATTGAGGGACAAATGAACAAAATTAATATAGCACTTCGTTTACATGTATGAGAATATTATATGTCTGATTTTGATAAGGCATTGATTGTTAAAGGTTACTTAAATCAGCAAAATAATGGCATAGAAAAAATAACGAAAGAAATGTTTACTAAATAAAGAGCTACACCAGATAGCGCGTGATTAAAAATAAGATTGAAATCCATAACAAAATGCAATTTTACCTTTTGCAAACACGTCGCTCTACATTGCGCTACCCGCAAAGGAGATGAAACTTCCTCTTCAGCGAGCACTCCAATCCATAACATTACGATGGGCAACAGCGAAAAACTATATAACATTTTGGCACACATATTCTTTGGTATTCCTATTTGTAAAGTCAAGTCCCGGTCAATGTTTCTGGTCTATCATAACCGGCACACAAATCCCGTTAAAAGAATGTTTATCATAATAACTACAACGTACTGAAAAATCCTAAACTTCGCTAATCTTACAGAAAAGCTTTCGGCACGAAAAACATTATTAATTAGAACTTTGAGCTTATTTCTTAGAAGATATTACTTTTATCGCGGGCTAAGATATAATAATAAAATGATAAATTAACATAAAGTAACACAAATTGTTTGTAATACGATGTCGCACTAGAAAAATGTTTTCACAACTTCAATCGTTCGCTTCAAGATTCAACGAGAACCGACACTAGCTGCAGCGCGGTCGACTGCGGACTAACCACCCCGCCTGAAGAAGCTCAGTTCCTCTCCCCTCTGATGGTTAATTTTGTAGGCTATTTCGCTCGCGCACGAGGGTTACCGTCCTCTCGCTCGCTCCCAGTACGAAGAGTACGAGTATGGCTACTACTACGTATAACGCTCTCTCTGTCGTCTCTACTAGTGCATATATTTTATTCTATCTCGTTTCATCTCGGGTGGTTTTACGTTGTTTTTCCTTGATGCAGTTTAACGGATGGGAATGTAGTGGTTATCGTTAGACAAAGACGGTAGTAGTAGAAATTTTAGGGTCGTTCAAAAGGGGTGACAAAGAATCGAGCTAATTCAGGGCTTGCGTTTTTATGGGACCTCGAGTGGTAAAAAGTATCCCGCCTCTCTCGTTTGTTCAACTTTATGGCTCACGCTTCGTGATGCCATATTAATATTATTAATGGCCGCTACATCAAATACAATTCAAATTTCGTATCATTAAAGGGTTTTATGATATTTTAATTTTATAGTCGCCCTGCTTATAAAGGGGATTTATATGTCCGGGGAAATTATTTTTGTTTCATTTAAAATCTCGTTCCATTCGTGTTTCTTATATCCAATGTCTTGATACAAAAACAAATGTGCCACTTGTTTCTTTAGTAAAATATTCGTTATTTCTATCTCAGAAATTTTTTTACTTCTATTTTGCAAGAGGAAAAGCTTCGTTCACAAAACCCTTGCAGCAAAAAGATTAAATAAGAATACAGTGTACGTGACAGCGCACGAGCCTTTCTACGTAAAGGCATTTTTCGTTTTCTTTCTTGAGCAACTCTACGCCCGTTCCCGTTCTATTCAACCCGCTGTCTTTAATCTCCAGTCTCTTTCCAGACATTGTCTAGACGAGTCCGCAGCCGTGAGTCGAATGCACACAATTTCGATACAACCACGGACGCCGCCTCCAGCGGACCTGTAAAGATCGATCCTGTAAAATCACCCAAAGCAATTTTTCTCCTAGTTGTAGGCCAAGAAAAAACAAAATTCATAGAAACGCTAACTAAAGCATGAAATGATAAAGCTCATGTTTCATAAATCACACTTCTATAAATTATATATTGAAAGAGATTGAACCAAAATAACAATTAAAAGGTTAATTGTTGATACTGCTCAATCTAAAAAATGGAGTAATGTTTGAAACGCATACATTTTTTTTTCTAAACATATTAAACATGAAGTCTAATAACTTTCTAAAAGGTTAATTACTTTTGGTCGTGATTACATTTGGGGTTACGATTCTGAGTGGTCTTCAAATGTTAGAACGTTTTCATTACTTATACTATAAACAGCGATTTCAATCTTAGTCATCAAATTAGGATTAAAATAATTGGAGGCTTATTTGTTCATACAAACTACATTTTCATTTCTTAGTTACTAATATATTTATAAAACTTTTGGCGATGAGAAAGTAATGATTAGCCGAGCGAAAGCCGAAAGCGAAGGCGTCGTGATGTTTTTTTTTCAGGGATGGTTAGTAAAGATTCCTGTAAAGCTCGTGTAACGAGATACAGGCCTATCTCTCTGTGTTTTATTGTGGTTAATAACTGGGTATCATAAATAAACTTTTAACAAAACAAAAACTATTCATATGTTTCCATGCAATAGAAATATAACCCGGTCATTTTGCAAGCTTTTCAATTCTCTGTAACAATCGGTATATCTTACAAAAGGAAGCGATTCTAGATTTTCATCTATAAATTTTCACATGAAAAGGAGTAACCATAAAGGAGAATAAAGGAATAAACCCTTATTTGTTGGCGTTATTCCTTTTTCAGAAGGCACGGTCGGGACTTTATATTCGTTGGCAAACGCGATCCGTCTGTCGGCAGTTTATGGCCAGCCGATGACAGCCACGCGAACGTAGACAATGCTGAAGGGTTCGATGCGGTCTCGTAAAATGAATTCGCTTTCCAAAGGTCAAGGTCTGCTGGCGACGATTGAAAATTGTGAAACTAATAAATGTGAGATAGGTATCTCGACATACAAAAGTAAAAAGTATATTTTGTTTGTACGAATTCTTTTATCAACCACTTATAATTATAACTCGCTTAAAGTATAAACAAACATAATCAATGAATTACGTTTTTTTTTCAAATAATATAATTGCATGTATAATAACATTTAATTAAATGACTCAAATACTCACAATAAATACGACTATGTAATTTATCCAACTCGTTAAAATAAAAATACGGAAGCATAAAATTAAAAACAATGATAAAAACTGTTTAGATGTAATATAAAAAAACGTATAGACATCATTTCAATCTTCTGTGACTAATAAGTTAACAAACATTTAACAGAAGAACAACAGTTTAAATTGAAGAGGTCGTTACTGCCAAGCAAATTGTTAAGATCATGTTTGTTTATACAGTTACAACAACTATCTACTGAATATTTACGATAATTAACATATTCTGCGTTGTAGCTGATAACATATTTTTGTCAATCGTCGATATAAAATATTTAATAAAAACGTACCGGTCAAATTATGCTAATTCTTGATAAATGTTATTATAATATAGCCATATACCGGATAATATACAAATATCTTTGAACTCTTACCTCCTCAATAGTCATTGACATGAAACGCTTAATTCGTTGTAAAGATGTCAATAAAATATAAATAACGGTTATGGTTTTTCGCAACGATCGTTTTTATCTTGTTATTAGAATATTAAAATGTTATTTTAATGTAGATAGAGAAATTTATTATGTATTAGGCGCTCATTATTTTAATTTGTTTTCATAAAAAAAAACATTACGAATTTCCATAACATTTGACACATTCAAATGTTGCATAAAATTTTACTAAAATTATACATCACGATCGTTGATTTGTTTGACATCTGACATTTTTAAATAGGTACTATGTACGAAAATGTGTTAAACGTGATAGTTTGGATGGATAATTCTGGAAACTATTATACAATGATAAATTCTAAGATTTTATGTTCTTAAGCTCGCTGCACGACAAGCGACAAAACTGTCACCTGAATTGCCAGGGAAGTATCACGACTTCAAAGTCTAGGCGTGAAGTAGACGTAATTTTTTACGTGCTGGAGACTACATTCTTCTAGCCTGCTTTTCTTCTATCTCTTTTAGGTATATGCACGCCCGTACGCCCGTAACCTAGAAGTGGAGACAGAGATTTCCACTTTGAACGGATCTGGTACACCTCTTTAACTTCTACTTTCATACATATATATGTACATGCTAGTCGGTTACGAATACTCTTAATATCGCCTTTCTTTAGTATGTTACCAATCTAGTCGGTATCAGTTCACCTACACTGCCATTCACTTTCGCCACACTCTTGCCAATCTTCTTTAATTTCGACATGGACGCCATTTCATTTTTCTTATAAAGGCTTTTTTCGGCTAGATTCTGATTCCGTATATGTGTGTAATTAGATAAAAGACGCTCTCATGTCTTTTAAGGGTAGACAGATACATAAACGCTATGCGCTTTTCACTAATGCTATTAGACTCAAACGTAACAAAGAATCAACCTATTAACAAATATCGAGAACGAAAAACAACATTAACACACAAGATTAATATACAATATAAACATAAATCTATTTATATAAGCAATAAATCATTATATGAGGTAACTTTTGAAGCGTAGCTTATGAATATGAAAGCTTAACTTGTTTCACACTATCTAACTCACTTGAGCAAGTTTACAGTACATACATATTCCGCTATAGCACTACATAACTCGGAATGGTTAGTTACTCCGGACATCTCTCGCAACTTCTAATTAGGTATCTTGTTGCTGAAACAAAAACTGTGTCGATAGCAACTGCGACTGTTTGTACGTTGCGCTTTCTATTGTATTTGTTTCTTTTGTATAAAGAAGTAAAAAAAAATCTGTACATTAATATTAAATTAAATCAATATATAATTAGGTAAAAATAGACATTCTAATATTTAAAAATTTCAAAGAATCTGAAAATTTATATGAATGTTAGGTTAGTTATTTAAATACATTAGAATGAAATTGTGAAAAGTCCTCGACGATCTGAAAAAAGGTTTAATGGCAATATTTGTAATTAAATCCATTATCTCCAATTTTTGTTTGAGCTATTTTTATCATAGAACTAACCGTTTGGCTAAAAATAGAAAACAAAATTGCGAACTTAGACCTGGTATAAATTTTGCACCCATGGGATCGATGGGTACTTTTCAATATTTCATTATAATGGTATCTCTAATATTCACGTAAATTTTCACCTTTTTTGGAACTCTTGGAACCCATATTTTTCATGCTAACTTGACCGGACTATTAGTTCTGCGGCGGAGTAGTTAATTTAATTCGTAGACAAGGAAAAATATCTGTGTTCTTTTAACATTGGCAAAGTCAACAACTCTTTGAATGGAATGGCTCGTATGAAAAATACAATAATTTCGCAGAATAAGTGCAAAGATTTAGTGTTTGTGCGTTTAGTCAGACGAATGACGAGCCGCGAGCTCTGTGCCTTAATTCACCGCTTTGGTACTCATTATCCATATTAAGTTAAATCCTTTATGTTAATTCTTAAATATAGTTTTTGCTATGGTATCCTAAATATAAAATGCATTGTTGCAAACGTCTTGTAGTACTTTAGTTGAGATATCCCTTGATACATAAACTGTTGTAAAATAAGCCGTTTACACGTGGATTATGCATATCGACTCGTTCGAGAGAGCTTAGTTTGAAATTCCATTATTAATGCGATAATACTACCGGAATTTGTGAAAACAATTTTTTCCAGGTTACTGATTTTATTTAAAAAAAATGGAGAAGAAGCAGTTTCAGTTTTCCTGTCTCATCTATCATGCAAAACTTATTGAGAAACATAACCCGAAATATCCATTTTCTATGTCTTAAATTTATCATCAATTTTCAAAATTAACAAAAATCGCAGAATTTAATTTATCAGTATAAAACAGCCGAGAATCGAATTTGGACTTTTAGATAGCAAGCCACAACCAACATGAAATTGAACAGCAATTATTTACTAAAGTAATACCCGAGAGAAATCTCTTCAACATTCCTGTTCGAAATTATAATAATAATGCATACTTTCGTTTATTTCTTCCCGACTCGGCATTTTTATTTCACTCATTCTGTTTCTCATACTATTGCACAGAGTCATAAAACTTCAGAGGCTTATTATCTGTAAGAACAATCGTTATTTCGAATTTTATCCGTTTTGCATTGCGTCTTCCATAAATTTATTAATTTGAAATTACTAAATGACAGTAATTACGCGTGCTATTTTCATTTGTTTTATCGGCTCAATATGACCCTTTATTTGTAGTAATATTTGAAATGGACCTACTCATTTCAAGCCTGTCTTTAAATTCACACAACAACGAGACCATAAAACAATTTCAGAATTGCAATTTAATTATTATCACTACATGGAGTGTTCACGAGTGCATGAGTTCTTAGTTTATTTTATTATTAAAAATATTTAAAAAACATACTGACGCAAGCTACGTTATTATACGGTCGTTGGAGTACCGAGTAGGTTTAGAGAGGACGGAGAGTGAACTGGGAGATTCGCAAAAACGATAGTCGCAGTCTGCATGTAATTCGGATGAAACTTCGAGAAATACAATTAAAATAAAAAGTGAAAAATGAAATTTAAAAAATAACAATAATAAAAGCAAAGATAAATGGCTATTAAGATTTTAATGTTTTGAGATTCCATTCCGTACCGACGACTTGTTTTTTTTTTAATAGTACAAATCTTCTAAATATATTTGACAGAATTCATTACTCTGCGAACAGAAACGTACAGTTAAGAAGATGGAACTATAACACCGCTGTAAGAACAGAGCCATCTCTCCTTATTTAAAATTTTTCATATTATTTTTGTTGAAATGAGTTTTACAGTTCTCGCATTCATAGAATATAAACAAAACAGAGAGCATTTTGCATTTTTGATTGTAAAGGGTAAACTTTACGCAAATACTGGTGGATAAATTTAATGTTTCTTTTATTTTTAACTTCGCTTAATATTCCGTTAGGCAAAATTTTGTACAGTACAGAAATATTAAAGTAAAAGTTAATTTAAAATTTGAAACCAGCATACATACATACACCCACATTTATATATATATGCAGTGGTCTTTGGGGACAATAAAATACCTGACATTTGATCAACTTAATTTCCAAAATTAAAAGCTCCAAACTAAAACCAACGTGACTGGTGTTATTGGTTTTAATCGGTACGCATGCTTCTTTGTAAAAATAATTCAATGCGAGATACTATTTAAGTCCTTATTATAAATATAACTTCGTAAGTAATTAACAATTAGTTAGTTTTTTGGGTTAGAATTAGTAAACAACTTTTTAAGATTTTTAATTACACAGTATTCGTTAAAAAAACGCCCTCTTTTATTATTTTACACCAACTTGAACATCGTATTAAAGTTGTCGTAAAAAGTCACGAAATAGTCAGCGACGAAAATTACAAAATGTTAATAGTGAGAGACCGTAATAAAACTCAAAGAGAAACGCAATAGAAAGTTCTCGATTAATGTATTTGTACTGAAATAATGGAAGCTGTTACAGAATACGTTGAACTTTGATCTTTTAGAGCATCTACGTAGTTGTATCATACAAAACGTTGAGTACGCCAGTAGCTTCCACACCCAGCATTACTTGGTCCCTATCTTGGGCTAACTTTAATGAAGTTTCCTTTTATTACTTCGGAGCTGGCCCCAAGGATCTTTGTGTTTATGATCCTGTTATAACTTTAAAGGGATAGCAACGCCGTAATACTTCCTTGTTAATTTTTTACTTTCCTAGGAATATATTTCTCTTCAGCGGCAAAGTTTAATAAGTCATGGTTTATTTACTAAGCAAGTTTATCTTGTATTGTTTAGAAAAACATCCACCTGAAGTTGGCATATAGCTTATTTTAATGTTTAGTATTGCTTGAGAGCTATTTAAAATAAATTTAATCATATCTGTTTTCATAACGTTTTTCGTTTTTATAATTGTTTTATTTGAATCACCAGACCAGTTTCCCGTACTTTCCTAATAAGGATAAGATTAGAAGGGGAAGAGGATTAGACGGGGAGGGGATGAATAGGAAAAGGAAACATTCTATTTCCCGCCTATCCCCTACTCTGTCCATAAAAGGTAGGCAACGCATCTGCGACTCATTTGATTGCTGCGGATGTGTATAGTGCGGTCGCTTAATATCAGGTGACCCGCTTGCTCGATTGCCGCTATCTTCAGTCTTCTTCCTTCAAAATAAAATAAAAACTAACTGATGCTCGCGGCTTCGCAGGCATTCGCTTCTCATTTTCCAAGATTGATTTTTTTATAACATGATACCGCGTATCATAACTTCGAATTATAAGTAACATGTGTCAAAAATGTGTTATGGTCAAAACATGAAACATTACAATGGAAGCCGATATTGTAAATGAAGGTTTTATGTACCTCGGGGACAGTTTTATTTTTGGTGTAAAAGGTCCTCACCTCAAGTCATTTTCTGTACTCCTGTGCAAAATTTCATAATAATCAGTTAAGTTGTTAAGGAGTTAAAGCGTAATAAACAAAGTTACATTCACCTTTATACTATTAATTAGAATTAGTTATGTATTCTTATTTGTTACATTTGCTATAATCGATTATTTTGGCTCCACACCTTGGTTGAATTACGGACGAAAGACGGATGTGCATATAATATATAATAATATAAAAATGCATTGTAACCAGTCCTATAAAAGGAAACGTTTTTTCCCAACTTAGAATTCACCCTCTTGTTGGACATAATGTGGAAATGCAATTTCCATAAATTTTACAGACTGTGAGCACAGTTCCCATCCGAAAAGATTGGACGTGGCCGCGTGATTATGACGGAGATTACGACGTCCACTTGACAAAATCCTTAAAGTTATTGTAACGATATAATGTTGTCATAATCATTTACTTTATACAAGTCTTTTCTTGAACGCAAAAATCCGGATTAAAATAATTACAAAGTCAAAGTAGTTCTTCTTTCTTAGATGTGATCTTGAAATATACTAATTTTTTTAATTGTAGAAGGTGACAAACGAGCAAGCGGGTCACCTGATGTTAAGTGACCGCTACCCATAGACATCCGCAACAGGCACATGAGTCGCAAATGCGTTGCCTACCTTTCATGTACAGAGGAGGTGATAGTGATAGAAAAAGGGATGTTTCCAAATCTTATTCATCCCCTCCCCGTCCAATCTCTTCCCCTTCCCATTTAATGCTTATTAGGAAAGGATGGGAAAGTAACGAAGACTGAAATTGACCTTTCGGCACCTTACACATCAGACGAAACGGCTAAAGTAAAACGGCTACTTTTCGAGCCGGCCCATCCGTACAAACAGGTGTTGTTGCTGCGGACTCTACCACTGTTAAATATAGAAGAAAAAGTAAACCAACAAGTATTATCGTGATAGCAGACATAACTATTAGTTCAAGTAATATTCCATTCAAAACAACATACTCTGGAAACGTATTAGAAACTGCATAAGCCGTTCATCCAGAAACCGAAAACAAACATTTACTATTTTAAAATTTTAAATATTCAATTAGTAGGATTATCCATTTTCAATTTCTTTTGCTTATGTTTCATCCGTTAAAATTTTAAGGTTATATTTCACGAGCATATTTTTTCAAACAACTGTTTTAAAACAAGAAATATCTTTACTATGTTTTATGTCTGTACTATTCTAGAAATGAATTACATTTTAATCCAAGGGTTATACATATACATATTACATTCACAAAAAGAGAAGGGACGTGCGGCTGTAACAAATCAAATAAATTATAAAAAGAGATCTTGGGAGGACATGGCTTTCGTTGGGACAAGTCGTAAATTTAACGGTCGAGGTAATCCTTATTTTCCTTGGTTATTCACATGGACGCGTTAGCAAAACTATCCTCCTTTATGTGTAGCAATAAAATCTTGTTACCAACGACACTTTATATTAGATTATTTCTGATCATAGTCCACTACGACAAGAGAGTGATTCAAAAGAACCGTTAACATTTTCTGTTTTACTTCTATATTTTCTGTTTAACTGTGCTAAAGCCAACAGAATATGTGGCACGAATTTGTGGGTAAAGAAATACCACGAATGATTTTTTTTCGGTCTCATCATAACTTGAGAACGACTTTACCGCTTTTATTTTCGTTTTTTTAAGTTTTCTAATACTTTGCAGAAGGTTCAGAGGAAAAGGAAAATTTCGCGGAATATAAGAACATTTTAGAAAACTTAACGACTATTTAACATTTGCGCGTTTGATGATTGTGAATTTAGCAAACACCTGTTGTATTTTTTAATTTTTGGATAAATATAAATTTAATAATTACAAAACAATCATAATGCACTGAATTTTTATAATGTTTACATTAATAGACATGCTCTGGTACTTGTCCGAAGCCGGAGCAAGTCCCTAGTTTTGCTATAAAAGACAACTAATCCTCGATTGTTCTGATCGTTGCGTGTGTTGATGGTTGGCGGTCATATTCGTATATCACCGGGTAAAATGCGCTCGTGTATTTCCATAAAAAAAAACTCCCTAATGAACATACTCTATTTCCCATTCGCCTCAGAAATTCCTCTATTGTACAAAATTTGTAAGGTAGTAAAATTCTTCGACCGAAACAGAATTATAAGTATAATTTAATTAAGACATAACAGCACCTTTAATACCAATTAGTCACACGATCCGGGGTTTGGGCGTTGTGGGTAATTAGATATTTTAATGGGTTTAGTGTGGCTTTCAACGTACCTCCTACATAGAGCTGACCAATCACGGTCTAAGATTATTTCTGTACTTTGAAGGCTTCACTGATTCATCGTACTTTAAGGCTTTAGATGTTTTGTTAATGGCTTAGCATCATTTGTGTACGCCACAAGCACAGAACAGATTTACTTTCTTTAACGTTAACAACTTTTTTTTAGTCGATTTCATAGCCAGAACCTAGCTGGGACGATGCGGATTTTGTTTTCTTTCCCAGCCAAAGCAGTTGTGTCTATTATCTCTGTCTTCACTATTAGAGTTAAAAGGGAACTTAAATCTTTAATACTTGCATTTATATTTCCTTTTTTATTCACTGTTTCTATGTCAAAAGCCAAGTATCGTTAGGACATCTCGACAGGCGTGCTAATAAGCTTCTTGTGTCAGTTGACTCAAGAGTCGTATTATTTTTCTTAAAGATAGCTTTGCGGGAATTTTCAATGTAATTGCCCCGCTTCCTTCAACAGCTTGACAGTTCAAAGGCCAGCCACTGACAAGCTTATTGTCGGCCGCGCAACATTTACCTTATTCAAAGTATTTGTTTTATTTTTTAAATATTCGAAATTCGTTCATAGCTAGCTAAAATATTCCTTGCTTAAAAGTTTAAAGAATTAATTACGCTACGCTTAATTAATGTACTCTATAAAACTTTAGTATAGAAGATTTATTTATTTAATCATTGTAATAAGTAAACATTTTAGATAGATTTAGTAAATAAATTATCCATTCGATATTACAATTAGTTCATTATACCTAACTGAACATAAAAAAATAGAAAAAAGTTCAATATGATGGTTGTATTTATTCTGTGCATTAATTTATAGCTCGACTATTAAAGCTATTAGGGTTGTGATTAGAAAATTAATCTCTTAAAACACGAGTTAATTTTGGCCAGCGTTCTTTATTACTCAGGATTATGGTCCACCATAATCATTTCTTTACAATCCGACGGAGCCGTGTGCTTCAGTTCTCCAATAGTAAATGTTCTAATAGCAATAAAACCAAATTGCCGCTGTAAAAGATCATAATTAGTGAAACTAATACCAGTTATTGACTTCTATATAGAAATCAAAAAACATAAAACGTCTTAGATAGCAATAATTTATGTACATTTATATTTCGAATTAGTTTATACGTATTAGAACCTAATGCTAAAATTATGATTTACAACCACAAAAAGGAACGCAGAATGCGATGTTATCAATGCCCATAAATATGTTGAGATTGCTTTTGAAATCGAAAGACAAAGATTACAAAAAGAAATCAAAAGTGAGTCCGCTCTGAGAGGTAACCCGATATTGCTCATTCGGTTGTTTTCTCGTTGTTTGGGTATAAGATTACAAGCAATTTATTTCAATATGCCAATCGAATTTACGAATGGAACATGAATTATTTAAGGAGACCATTTTATAGTCCATAATATATTTGGTTTACAATAAACTCAAGCCAAGCTATAAATTGATCGCTATGTGAGAGTTCAAATTGCTTTAAAGTCAATAAACTAACAGAAAAGGTAAACAAAAGTTGTAGTTTCGTAAACAATACGTTTTTCTATTACTATAATAAACTATAAATATTTAATAACAATGATAAAAACTTATAAAAATATATTCATGAATAAACATTTAAAAAACATAGAAAATACATGAAACGTAGAAAGTGTTAAATGCTTAACCTTATATATTTTTGGTGGAATTTGGAAAAAATCTAAAATAATAACATTCACGTAAAAATGTCCTAACACTCATGAAGCGCATGACAGAAAATCTCATTTGTTTCATAGTATATACGATCGTGATTTCGCGTTGACATCAAATTTTAAGTAATGCGCATAATACTGGTTTTTCGGTACGTGCACACATTACCATACACGGAGACATCGTCGCCCCGCATCTCTGACATTGCATTCGGATTTTGCCCCTTGGGTATCGATCAGTCGGCCCATTGTATAAAGACCGCACTAGAACTGATGTTTTTATGTCAACGATATAAGCATATTTCAACAAATATACTACTATACTATAGCTATTATTCTCTATAAATATATATGCGCTCAGGCCCGTAACTCGGCTGTATACCATGATATGAAAATGTTACAGTATTAATCAGCAAAATACACCATGCTTTTCTCCTCAATCATCCTATCCAAATCGAGCAACCAATCAAATACCTTTCTTGATTATCAACATACTTTCATTCTTACTTATATATAGTAATTACGTCAACTACATTTTTCCTTAAGATTTATTGCTATTAATTTCACCGAAGGATATGTCTAAAATAAAATACACAAGATGTTACACAGAAGGTCGCATTCATCTTCGGTATTAATATTATATACGTTAAGAAGCTTTTGATAGAAATTTTATTACAGGTTTCTAAGCGTCCTAAATATTTTTCAATCTCGTTTCTAGGATACGGATATCGGTACAATTATCGATAGCGAGCAGTCGCGGACGGCGAGATTGCAATCTCCCGATAGGTTAGTTTAATCCACAGATTTATGGAGCGAGCTACCATACTTTAATCTGTTCGCTAAGAAAAACCGACCTATAAAATGTCGGTACGTGGGAATAGAATTCTAAATTGCGCAAGGTTATACAGGTATCGCAATAGTTTTGAGATTAATTAGCCTTTACAATGCACACTCGTAGCTTCAGGCGAAACATGCAAACTTATGTACATTACAACATAATAATACCAAATACTATTATAACATAATAAATTTACTTTTCCGTTCTTTTATCTTTCAATGTAAAAGAAATATTTCATCTTCTAACAAGGGCAGTCATTATTTTTTACATTACTATTCGCAATTTCCTTCATGTATGTTTACAATAATTTATATCTTGTTCAAACTTTTCGGCTATATTTAAATTTATATATAATATTTTGATCAACCATTTAAAGAGCCTGTTACCCTTATAACATAGGGGTAGTTACGATTGTCTTGGTTCTCTCTGGATTACTAAATTCTAATTGATGTTTTACAACATCAATTAGAATACTCTAAGCATTGACTTTCGAGAAATATAATTTAACAGTGGTAGAGCAGCCACAATATCTTTTGCACAAATGGGCTGGCTCGATCGGTGAAATACCACGACCTGACCAAAGACAGGCGTTAAGTGGAAGTATTTCTACATTTTTTCTTAAGAGTGAGGTACCGAAGTCCTAATCCTAGACTTTTTCCCCTTCCTATTCTTTTCTAATCAGAAAAGTCGGGAAGACGAAGACGGGTTACATGGGAAAAAGAATTTTTTTTTTCTGTTTATCCCTATGGGATACTAAGGGTAGAGGTCACTTAATATCAGGTGGACCTCTTTAGCCCGACTTCCGCCGTCTGCAATAAAAAGTAATAATAATTATTACATGAGTTTTATTTCTACACAAATGAAACATCAAGACTCCGACGTATCTCTGTACATCGCACAGTAATCAAAATCAAGATCATTTTGTGGTTATATTATGTATAAGAAAAGTTTTTTTAAAGTACAACGCCTCGAGGTAACATGACATCTGCTCCGAAATTGATACCGTCTAAGCAAAGTTCCGGCGTGTGTTGGCTGCAAAAAATAATCCTCCCCAACTGGCTCATTACATATATCAGATAAAGTACAAACATAATTCTTGACTAAGATAAAAAAATATTATTAACAAAAGTTGATTAGAGACTCATGTTATTCAAAAATAAATGTTAAATGACATATATTACATAAATTATTTCAGCCGCTGTGTAGATGTATGTATGTAAAAATATAACAAAGTCGGAATGACGCCACATTCTAAACCGCTAGGACAATTAACGAAACGACGAAAATACAACGAATAAACGAAACGAAATAGCACGACCTCGCAGAAGAGAGCTTGAAGTGGAAGCGATAGGATTTGACCTCTTAGAAAAACAGAAAAAATATATGAACCAATAAAAAATCTTTCGTAATAAATAGTTTAAATCAGATACCTACAGAAATATTTATTCGTCTATAGAGATGATCAATTATTGAAAGTAACTTCCGATATTGTTCTTCCTTTGAACAATATTCTGTATTCAAAGTGTAAATTATTTTCTTACACTTAAATGGCTCTGAACAAAGACACCATTAATGATTACAACTACTTTGGATCGGCGTAAAGCGTTCCTCCGTGAAATCGACAGATGTTTGAAATAACAACACAAAGCTCTATAGATTCGTCTATATTTATTATTGTTATTGAATCACATTTTTTAATTAAAGTTCAAGCCACACTTAATTATTTAAATAACCAAATTAATAAAGATATTTTAGTTTATCCGTGTTAATTTTTTTCGATGTGAATTCTTTGCAACTTCGAAAGAATAATATTATTATTGTGACTATAACGGCATTTTGTTTTGGAGATCTTATTTTCCTACAGCTGTCCCACTTTTCTTATTTGTCAATTAAGTTTTGAATTTGTAATGACATTACACAATGAATAAGTCAAAATATTTCATCTTTAATTTTGATGTAGTTTTGCATATATTTTGAGTTTATTATTGTTTGTTTTTGCTATGTCCAAATACATACCGTAATTTTAACAACGTAACTAAGAGCAGAGTGGCGCAGTGGAAGCGTGCTGGGCCCATAACCCAGAGGTCCGTGGATCGAAACCACGCTCTGCTAGTTAGTTTTATGTAGTTTATTTTAAATCGTATTTGCGGTCAGTGCACGTGACTTTACATTGTGACAACATTTAAAACAATACTTGTTCGTTTTCACATCTTATTTTTCCATTTTATTTCTTTTAAAGGAGAAAAAGTTCAATGTTCTGAGTGTGCGATGACTGTAACACCTTTGCTTGTTAGTAGTGGTAGTAGTTCAAAATTTGTAGTAATATGCCTGAGATTAAGCATCCACGTTACGATCAAAAGGTAGGGAGATTAAATCTAAGTTTGTTTAGAAATAGCGATAGATATTTTTTTTTATATATTAGTTTATTAATATGCACCAAGAACTGAACACCAACTAGACGTGTAAACAAACATTTGTAATTTAAAAGAAAGCTCGCAAAAATTTACTTTAGCCAGGAATCGAAACCAAAGATCGAAGCTGCTTTATATATTCAAACCGATAAGCTAATAGTGAGTCTTCAAAACATCTGTATTCTACTAACATAATTTTTCCATAAATATTTTCGGTTACCTGATCGCAACGCTTTTAGTGAGGTCGGCGGGTTTATTAGAGCAAACTAATAATGTTTTACGACTTCGTATTCCTATTGTGTTGGGATTACGTAATGAATTTCATGGAAGTACAGGCCGCCTCAGAATATCCTCGCGTTTGTCTTTGACTTTATTGTATGTATTACACTCGATTCCCGCAATTCATTTTTTTCGTGTCTGTTCTGTAAAGAGCGGCCACATTACGTCAGAGGGCCGTCATTATTGAAATGTCTGAGTGGAGACCACCCGCGACACACGGTTTTGTAGTATAAAAAGCCCTGGGTTTTTTTTCTCTCCCATCGGAGTCATACTTACATGAAAGTGGATCGACTAACAAGCTGGGTGCTTAACATGTCGAACGATGTCCGTTATGGCGTTGGAGTACTATTATGGCTCATTCTTATAAGCATTGGCAAATTGTTACCATGACGGGCTTGATAAATATGGCTCAATTTAATAGCCGGGTGTTTTACATTGCCGCGTTTTATGCTACAGTCCGGGACGTGAAGACATGTGATTAACTTTTTTCCTATGTTTCCGTTGCACTGCGAATGCTTTTTAACTTTATGGCTAGCAATTAGTGCACGTGTTTACTTTGTTACTTAAAGCATTCATGTAAAAAAGCTGTTCAATACTTTTAATGCAAAAATTAATTCTACTTCATTGTATTGTACAAATTGTTTAAAAACTTCAAGTTACAAGTACTCATTATTTAGCCACTGTCTCCTTATAGTGAGTACGGCCCGCAACAACATCTGTTGCACGTGAAGTAATAGTATTCTGGGTTTCGTCTTATGAGGGAGGTGCCAGAGGCCCAATTTCATTGTCCTTTACCTCCCATCCTTTCCTAATAAGGCTAGAATGGGCACGGGAAGAGGATTGTACGTTGAGGGGATGATTGGCGAAAAAGGGAATATCCTTTTTCCTGTCTATTCCCCGCCAGTCTTTTTCCATTAAAGGTAGGCAACGAATGTGAAACTCATTTGCTTGTTGTCTATGGATAGCGGTCACCTAAAAGCGGGTGATCCGTTTGCTCGTTTGCCACCTTCTAACTCAAAAAAACTAAATTCAGATTATGAATTATAAAAGGTTCTAGATGATGTCTACAATGTGAACTTTGTAACTAATTATATGTCGCGTCATTTAATTATTAAAGCATCCGCTATATACCTACTATTTACATAGCTAATTAAATTAATATTATAACACGAGTAAACCTACGAACTGATTGATTCCAGTTACATCGATACAATTTTGATTTTTTAATTTTACTTCCCCGGGAAATGTATAGTGGACAGTTATGTAATGTAATGTAAGAGAACAGTTATGCGTAACATCAATTGTAGGTATTATACATCAAATATATTCATCAGCATTTCTTTTAAAATTTTCTAATAGTATAATATTCTTAGGTTTACATTAAATTAGCAAAATTTACATATCGATCTAAATAAGAAAAAGAAAAAAGCTCTCGACCAGCTTTAAATGCCATAAACGATATAATACACTCCTGAATGGTTCGCTATAAAAGGTTATTGATTGTTAAACATGTTCGCCGGCCGCGGTGGCCGTGTTTCTTTGGAGGTTCGTTGGTGGCCGCCGACTGTTCTATTCCAAATATTTTACAAATTGCAAGATCTTGGTAGCGACGCGACAGCACGACGCGGCGACGAATGTCGAAGCATGCGACCCATAGATTCATTTCTTGGTAGGTCTGTATTCGCGAGAGTGCAACCACGAATACAAAATAGGATACATTCTCGTCTGCGCTTATAAATTTTAACCAACCCATTACTTAACATCTTTGCTTAAATATTTGACCTATATCAATATAGATAAGTAAAAGTTCCTAAATAAAATGTTGAATATTTATTAAAATCAATTATAAATTACCAAATGATGATTATATCATAACAATAGAATATAGTTCAAACGTGATGAATGGCCCCTGTGTCTTACTAACGTTTATTCGATGTTATAATGATTACATGAATATGCGCTCACGCCCATAACTCAGAGGGGTGGGGAGATATCACAGGTTTCCATTTGGCGTGATCCTGGCACATCTCTCACGCTTCTTCTACACCCATATATCTACGTATACATGCTCATCGGTTACGGGTACTCCTATCTCCTTTCTCTAGTTCTCATGGGCGCCCTCTGCCAACACACACTCAATTTAGCAAAATAAATTTCCCTTGAACGCTGAATGAATGTTAATTGAACTATTATACTAAAATTAATGAATCCCGGTGTACTTATAGCTTGTGTGTGCCTTAATACAGTGACTTAATACAATTCAAGTTAATTATGTATCTATAACAAATTATAGTGAACTAAGAAATGAATTGGCCATAAATACCTCGTTACATTTTGTATATGCATATTTAGAAGATGTTATTACATTGACTGACAGTACTAGAGTATAATCATCCTTGAATTATTAATTGAAAACAGTAACACATCAATTAAGATTAGAGAGTTGTATTACAGACGCAGACAAGGTCACTGCCCTTAACAATGTCAAACAACTGTCAGAGAGTCAGTCGTAATTAGTATATATAAAACTCTTTGAAGTAAACCTCATTAATTATAAAAAAAAAGTATTTTAAATTAAGTTACACATATAAGAACCGACGAGTGTATCAATGTTCGATAGTTAATATTGAGTTCCATAAAATATTTCTCAACGTATACATATTCTTAGTAATTAGATACTGTAAGACAACGCGACAGGTGATAAATCGATTATAGTTTTATAGATCAAGAAACAATATTGTATTCTTTACTTAAAATCGCTGACAGTACTTTGGCCCAAATAAACTCCTGTCAAAGAAAGAGCCAAAAACATACATTATAAATATATTAAAAATATAATACAATCACTTTAAATTGATTCTTTATTTTATAACTCAACTGAAATACACTGCTGAAAAACAGCAAACTACCCAGGTTCATATTAGTACAAATCAATCGTGATGACAAATGCCGTCAGGCGACCTAAGTCGTACTTGCTTCTAACCACATCATTAGGCTGTGCGGTCTTAAGTTATAAGGTCTCTGAACTTAGGTGTAATGATACTCGACGAATATAAGGTGTATAGATGTTTGATAGATCGCCTATTCTGTTTTATAGATGTAATAATCTATATTACTTCATTGCGAAATACAACAGTGGTAGAGGCCGCAACAACAACATCTGTTGCACGAATGGGCTGGCTCGACCAGTGATATACCCCGACCTCACAGAAGACAGACGTAAAGTAGAGTATTCTGCCTTTCTGACTGATAAGCGAGGTGCTGGAGGCCTTATTCTAGTCCTCTTCCCCTTCTCATCCTTTGCTAATAAGGAAAAAAGGTAAAGAACGAATCTGCAACTCATTAGCTTGTTGTAGATGTCTATGGATAGCATTTGCTTGATATCAGGTTAACCGCTTGCTCGTTTGCCACCTTCTACTATAAAAAAGCATGTACATACTCTTAGATCATTTCATAGTATGGCCATCCGTCTTTGATGGTTGACAATCTAATACCGCGCGGTTTTTGCGTAACTGTTTGCGTACACAGCATAGTGTAGTCCCCAGTGGTATTAGGACCAATACGAAATAAAATTTAGATAATTATTTTTTCAATGTAGTTTTTTACAACATTAAATAAGTTGTAAATTCATTCCAAGATAAATTGAATTACTTTAACCAAAATTATATCACTTTAAAACTTCAGACAAAGGTGATTAAAAAAGCAATTAAGTTACTCGTACGAGGCGGCGAGATGATTACTATTAATAAAGGATCCCTGATGCAAGTTTTCAATAGTCTGAGCTCGGAATAAATCAAATAACTCCGCAGGATCCTCTGTCGTTGGCAAATGTGTCTTCATTCATGTTGGCGCATAGAAGCACAGGAAAACAGTGGAGTCGTAATATAATATGTTAAATAAATTAATATACGCTCACGCCCGTAACCCAGAGGGGTAGACAGAGATCATGGATTTCCATTTGGCGTGATCCTGGCACACCTCTCTCGCTTCTTCTACATTCATTAGGTTATGGGTGTCCTTAAATCGCCCTTTTTTAGTAAGCCAAATAAAAATGTTACTGATGTCTTAAAAAATTAAGTCTTAAATTTATAATTTTGTACTGCATAGACAGTTGAGTTTCAAGAATAATCTGTAAAAGTATAACTAATAATAAAAAAATAACATGTAAAAATACATATACATTTTTCCGAGCAAAATAAAAACACGATAAATGAGTGGATGATAGACGAAGTGGATTTGTAATAAAGTCATCCTATTGATTGTTATTGTTATGATATCAATATCATTTTATTTTATTGCACTTTGATATTTACCGAAATCTCATAACGAATTTCATTCAGCACATTGATTAATACTTTTACCTCAATAGTAACGCGTATTCATAAAATTTGACGTATAATTAAATTGATTTAACAACATTTAAATAATGAAAATAAACGGATTTCGCTGATTTCGGACAAAATATAATAATAGCTTCAAATTGAATCGAGAACCCGTTCTTATAACGTTATACATTGCTAAAAGTATGGGCAATTAAACACGCATTTGTAACGCCCTGGTTAAGGAGAACAATGGAAGTTAATCTGCATGTTCACTTAAAAATGTTAGCGTCTGTAAGAAGAATTATTTTACAAGTACTTAAATTGTATATTAATGAATTAGTCTTTGTATGTTGTAGCTCTTTTTAGAAAAGCTTCTTTTTTGAAAGGCATATACCGCCTTTATTTATACAAAGCGCAAGTTCGGCCCCACATGGAATACTGCTCGCATCTCTTGGCGGAAGCACCCCAATACTAGCTTCTTCCATTTGACCGCATACAACGGAGAGCGACTCGAATCGTCAACGACCGAACCTTACCGATCGGCTTGATACTCTGGCCTTACGGAGAGACGTCAGTGCTCCGAAGAACTCCGAAAGTGCAGTTCTCGCGAAATTTCCTGTCACGCACAGCCGCGTTGTGGAACGGTCTGTCCTCGGCGGTATTTCTAGGTCCTTCAAGAAGCGAGCCTATATCTTTCTTAAAGGCCGGCACGCATCTGCAGTTCCTCTGGTTGGACAGTGGACGGCTATCGGTTGAAAGAAAGGAACGACAATAATAATTAAATTTATACATATTTAAAGGAGTAATATCGTCTCCACAGTGCCCTTTCCGTGACAGACGCCGACAGGTTTGAACAAAAATAGTCTTCAGCGTGATCGCTGCGAGCTGACGGACAATGCATTCATTATTGAGATACAGCGGCACTCGACATAGCTGCGATGCGAGAATATACTGGAAGTGAAGTGACGCAACAATACAAATCGGTACGAGCTAGCATATACGAACTCCTAGCCTGTTACGGAAAAAATATTATCCCTTTTCTCTTTTCTTCTTTTTCCTCAAACCTCCAAGTGATGAAAGCTACAGATAAAATTCATAAAGAGAGCGGACTTCGCATGCGACCAGAAAAGTGATATCATAGTAGATACATTTTTTTTTTAAATCAAATAATCATCCGCTGGAAATCAAATACAAGGCCGTTAGAATAACGATTGGATTAGTATTAACGCAAACTATGAGGCAGCAATATTGTCACAATACATATTTGTAATAACACACAATATTAAAAGTAAAATTTTATAAGAATCATGAATCTCGGCTTAGTTACATTTAAGATATTGAAACAATTCCCTTTATGTCTCCGCGCCTACGATGAAACCACCATTCTATCCGCTAGCGATCTGACAACAAAACAATACAAAAGCCAAAGATCAGCATTCAAGACCGAAATAGTATTGGACTGTATTCAAAACTCTTTGGAATTACTACGCTATTTGTTGCCATCGTCCATTCAGTAACTCAACGCCTCATCGTAATCCGTTGCCGGTGGAATTCGACAGTTATAAAACGACTGCCTACAGGACTACTATTAGGTTTTTTTGATGTCGTCGTTTTTATACCGGAACCCACGAGAACTTATTTATTTTTGCTTATAAATCTTTATCTTTGTTGAAAATTATTTAATATCGGTAAGTTGTAGGAGACTAAATTTAATTACAGTTTTGTAAAGGAATATCTATTGAGTCACATAAACACTACTCTTGTAACCCAAAGGGGATTACAAACCAAGTTAGTACCCAAAAGATATTACGGATTTATACTTCTTTGGATTGTGGCACATTTCTTATAGCTAGATTAACATTTACACGTATCCGACGTGCTCGGCAGTTACGGGTACTCCTAAGCCCTACATTATACTAACTACATACATTATATTACTATATAGTAAGTAATCTGGTCGATACGTCTCCTCGTCGTATATTGTGTCTTCTATTGATGCTCATTTTCGTAGCCTTCGTATTATGTTATTCCTTCTTCATCCATACTTTCAACAAATCCGAACCTTCGACGCATTTTAGTCGCAACGTCCTCTTTTCATAACTTAAATCCAGAATTTCACCTTCAACGCTATTTCTTATCATGTTATTGAACTGAACCTTGATATTTTAGTCTGTTTATTTTATTATTTTATTCATGTTTAAACTATTCAATAATGATAACATTTGTCTCATAGTTTCTCAAATTAAATGACTCACCATTTTGTTCCCACGTGTCTCCAGCTTTAAGCAAACGCGAGGAATGGGATTTGCCATTAACTAACCTTTAGCGAGGCGTCGCCCGTGAATCTTGTTCCAATGACTCCCTCGGGCACATCCGAAACTCAACTGGCTTAGCAGCTTCCGTCCCAAATCCATACCATTTATGTTCAAACAATTTTAGACTCTTAATTCTACGACCACGTACAAGTCTTGGTAAAATTGTAATAAAAACATAATTTTCTTATTTAATCAGAACGACAGACAAAGCTCATCCTATTCCTATTATGACAGAGGAGAAGCTTGTTTTAATACTCTAAAAACAAACCAGACCCTTTGTCACAAAAACTACTTCGTTGTGCGACTGTATTGAAGATCCATCCGCAGATGATCGATGCAATCTGTCCTGCAAATTAGCCTTTTTTAATTGTAATAACCTCGTTTACATGTCATAACCAGAGTTCGTGCAAAATGGAATCTTAAGTTCGGGAGGTGATAAAATAAATTCAGATAAAAATCATAGGAACCATATAAAAATAATATAAGGAAATTGTAATAAATATTGTAACAGAATGGGCTTTGAGTCACTAGCCCGCCAGTGAGCTATGGTGTGGGTGCGGTACTTACAGCAGACATCAATTACAACCGAGAGTAATGCCGTGAACGTTAAACAAAAGGCAATACACCTTCCACTTAATCTGATTCGTATTATTGGAGTCTTAACACAACATTCCGTACGATTTATTACAAAAGAGCTGTTAAGAAACTACTTCGTTGTGGGGATGGCATCTTAAAGCCGGATCGGGAAAATGAAGCGTTAGAATGTTTTAAACGAATAATGATTTATCAGGTCGGCTTCGAGTTTAAGAGCGGTCTCGAAGCTACGCGAAGAGTTCGTGCAAAATGGAATTCTAGTTTCACACGCAACAAATGCACTCATTATCTGATGAACTTACCGAGGCGCGCCGGTAATGGTACAGACTAATCAACTTTACAGAGCCTCATTACAATCATATCGATACGGAGTCGCACGCCACTTTACCTCGAATCCTAGTTACGGTATTCAACTAAATGTTGGATCATGCTAGTGTAAAAACAATAAAATAATTGTACATCTAAAAAAGATGAAGCATTTAATTACAAAGAAAAAACTACTGAAGGTATTTTATTATAATGTACTACAATTTTATGGAAAAAATGTAATCAATTTGTTGAATGAATTCGATAATAAATTTAAAACCCCAACGAATACACATTTTTCAATGTAAGCGATTTTGAATGTAGACGAAAATAATGTATAATATATGTAGAATACATTTGAATAAGTTGATATCGTTAATAAAATCATGTTAAACAAATGTGTAGTTAAGTTTATTAAATTATTATCAACAGTGTTATAGAAAAAGAATACTGATTTGATAATTCTGAACTCGAAAGATACACCCGATATACACTTAAAATACCTACGAATACATTTTAGATACCAGGTAGATGCTCTGACTGCCTTTCTTTTAGGCAAGAATTCAAAATGGATTCTTTTGAAATATTGAAGTCTTCTTTTTTGTTTTATATTTTCTGCAGTAAGTAATGAGAAAGTCTATGGAGAAGCAGCTTGAAAAAAATTTATTCTCTTTTTACATCGCTACGTTTTCATATTCTTACTTGTCGCTAATTTCTCAAGTGCCTGGATGCTTCTTTGTTTTTTGCACATTATCCTTAAAGGATTTACTATAAAGAGTCCAGTTAAGTCTCTTAATAAATTGGTTAGTATTTTAAAGCTTTAGATATTATAACGATTCTATCAGTGAATTGTATAAATATTGCTTTTTTTATTTTCACTTAAATAAGACATCTTTAAAAAGATTAGGAAACACAGTACCAATTTTTTACCGCGAAGTAAAATATTTCGGTCTAGGTATTTTTGTATTACCTTTTTATTATAGATACACCCTCGTGAGGTTTACATCTACACCAATGCATTTAATTACACGAGGCACTTATTTTTAAACAAGTGACATTGGTTTATAAATCAATAACCGATATTTTTATACAGTAGTAGAACTTTTATTAATATAAGTCTAACATCTGAAATGCAAGTAAGGCAGAAATAGATCAATATATATCCATACATCTTCCGCACTCCGGACAAACGCTTCAGCAGCTCGTTTTGTAATTACCAAACAATAATTCTTGTTACCAATGCTTCCTAATTTAGCCACACTGACAAATGTTTCCAACACCTGTCTCAGACTATCACTTAAAGTTAACGCTCCCATTATGATCTATAACACTTTGTGTACAAATAAAAGAAGATTTAGATATAAATTTTAATGAGTTTCATTGGTACTTAAGAAGCTTATTGTAAAAAGTGTTTTTACAATAATATTATAAAAATGGTATTTAAATGATTTAACTAATTTCTTTTGTTCCGATCAAAACGTTTATCTTAGAAAATATAAACGTCGGATGGATATAAGCTGGGCCGCAATGAAAACGGTTCACATAGAAAAATCACTATATCTCCTTAGTTGTTTACATATGTAGATCGATTGTATAAATAGTATGTTATAAGTAGATTCTTCGCTTTCTCGCTTTTTAGCCGAAGGTCGTCCACTGCTGGGTGTAGGCCCCCATTGCTTGCCGTAAAGATCGGCCCTCTAACCTTGAACAAATCATCGGTCCATCTTGTGGGAGTCACCTACTGTGCATCAACCTGTTCGTGGCCGTCGTTCCAGGACTTTTCGACCCCGCCGGCCATCCGTTCTCTGCGAGCAATGTGTCAGGCCCATTTCCAGGTTAAAGTTGGCAACTCGTGACAACAACAAGGCGCAAATAAT
>JWHW01047364.1:186234-220508 GCA_000931545.1 Papilio glaucus
ATAATTGCTCAAGCTCGTAACCCAGAGGAGTGGACAGAGATCATTGATTTCCATTTCTACATCCATACATCCACGCATATACTCGTAGGTTACTGGTCAGCTTATTTCGCCCTTATTTAGTATATAGTATTTATACTAAATAAGGGCGAAATTATATTTAGTGTATAGTAGTAAGTTATCCTGTGACGACCCCTGCCAACACTGCCACTCAGTTTTGCAACATAATGTTACTTATTAAAACTCTTATTAAGTGTAACAATAATTACAGACACCGTTACCATGTACAACGCCCGGGGCTAGATAAAATTAGATCGAAGATGAATTTCTGAAAACTCATAATGACGTTAAATCGAGCAGAACATGCTCTTCGTATGGAAATTATGCCGAATTACGTAAATTAGGGCAAATTATCGTGAAACTTGGTTACCGCAAACGCTGCCCATCGTCAGTGAAAGAGCCCGGGGCGCACTGCCTTGCGTGACAGACGAAAAACATTATTAGTCCTTGAATATAGCAATTCAAGAGAGTAAATAATTGTTTACTGTTGCCAGCGTTTAAAATAATATTAATGAAGATATAACAAAGATATAAGTTATCCAGATCATATTATATCTTTAATCTGATGTAAACACATTTTAAGTTTTATGAATTAACGTTAGTTTAAACGAAAGTTGTAAACTAATGTATGTGACATTAGTATTACATGTTGCGTCAGGGGAGTGTTTGACCTTTACCTTATATTGATTTCTTATTAAAATAAGAAGTATATACGGTAAATGAATTTGTGCAATAAGTTATATTTAGCTCTAAGTATATTTTACTAAAGGTTAGGCTTTCTTCTTCAAGGTTTGAAAAGAAATTCAAAGTTTTGGATATTATAACATACCCTTTGTGAAGATTTTACCATTGCGTAACCATGAACGGCGCCAAAACATGGCGGTTTCTTTTTGTTTTAGTAGATTATCTACTATTGTCTTATATTTATTACATAGTAGTCCCACTGAGACTACTATGATTAAATCTATTCGTTTTATCAGCATCAAACATTAATCATTATTAAAAATTGGCATACGAGCAAGTGGCTCACCTTATTATAAGTGAACACTACCCACCCGTAGGCATCTGAAACAAGCTAATGAGTTACAGATGCGTTGCCGGCCTTTAATGGACAAAGTAAAGGAGGGATACACAGAAAAAGGGATATTTCATTTGCTATCCATCCTCTCCCCGTCAAATCCTCTTCCCCTTCCCTTCCTATCCTTGTGGAATTTGGAAAGGGTGGAAGGTCGCACCGGTCGAGCCGGCCCATTCGTGCAAAATATGTTGTTGTTGCGGGTTATGTCACCTATCAATTAAAGATTAGCAACACATCCACCACAAAATGAAACTCATCAAGAAAGCAAATAACCAAGACCTATTAATTATTGTTATTGCTGTTTACGAAAGTATGAAATACTGAAAATCTTTAAAGCTATTTATTATTGTTGTCACCGCTTCACTCTCGCCACGCTTGGATGGACCGAAGAGTCGACATTGACAGGCGTCTCTACAAAGTTTAATGTAACTCAACCGGGCGGCAACGTCACCTCGATGCTCGTAGAAAGTCAACCTTTGCGATGGTCGAGTGAACAAAACAAAACAAGTCAGGCACGTCAATGCCCACGCCTTTGGTACGGTAACCTGATACAAGCAGGCGGATACATTTAACACCGCGGAGAGGTTCGCAAGCGGTCGATGTCGCGTGAGAACTGGGCATTAAGCGAAGCGATGAGCGATGCGGGGAGACGAAGGACGCTAGTTCGGCACACGTGAGTGTACTTTCGCGGCCCTAATCTGACTTAAGACTACTACGCGTCACGCACTTTACGCTCGTGCCCAACCTCACTACATCCTACACAGTTTATGGTCTTGTAATAGAATTGTAACTGATGCTCGCCATGCAACCGTTCTGTGCAACAAATGAAAACTAAATATATTAAACTAAAACGTAATCCAATTTATTTAACAAATATTCATTTAAAACCCACACATATTATGCCGATCGTCTGGTCTTTTATCTACAAACATTATAAGATTCTTTTACAAATTCTTATTGGTACTGTTTATAGTTTGTTGCGACAATTATTTTGCATTATACATCTAGTAGCTACTAAAGTCTATCAACTTCAGTTATATCATGGTTAGTAAGTAAATACATCCTTACTTTGACGAATTAGATTGTGATGTGTATGTCGACTGTCGCGTTGGTTCAAATAAGCTCAGACCAAAATTGAATGTAGATGAGTTAAGTTGTATTATATAAATCAACTTACTCTGTAAAGATAGATTCGTAATTTGATGTGATTTTTTTTGATAAAATTAATGATATTAATGAAATATACATAGTTTTGATTTTGATTGATGATTTACTCCTATCCCGCTGCCATCGCTTTCCGCCACCATGTCCGATACCTTATCAGACATCCGCTCGCCCGTGTCTCGAAAGAGGATACTTTAATATCCGATTCATTGTTCTGTTACAAATTTGTCAGTGATCTTTACATTAAACTTTTTCTCTTTTAAAACCTGAGATGGGCTCATAATCCCCGGCGCGGCCGCCGTTTGTGAGTATATCTTCGTCAACCAACACCCGGACCACACATGTATAAATATTTTGTATCGTATTAAAACGATAGATAACCAACAGGTAAGGAGTTATCGTTGGATAAGAGCTTAACGTTACATCGTTTCTCCGGTTTCCTGTTTCCTGCTCAGCTTCTGGGTGTTCTAAAATAAAGAATGTTGCTAAAAATATATTATTGCATTTCAATGAAATTCAAACCTAAAATAAGTATTAATTTATTTTTAAGTTAAGTCATCTAGTAGCCATGTTAATTCTTGAAGTTTTATTAATGTTCAGAAACTAGCAGAAAGCATCCCATCGCAACAAGAGGGGCTCGTAAAACCAATCAATTGAGGATGGGAACGGGATAAGGATTTGACGAGGGAGGTAGTAATCAACGCATAGGCCAACTCATTTCGCTCATATCAGGCGAACTGCTTGCTTGTTTGCCACCTCATTCTATAAAAATCACTCATCATGCTTTAAGTCCCTAATCCTAAAATAATAAATAGTAAGCAAATTTTGAAATTAATTGGACGTCATAAAGCCGGTGAAACTTATGTTGACATATTCAATTACATACATAGATACATGTACAAACATACATACATGTAAAGCTTATAAAGTGTTAATAAATTACGATTTCTAAATAAACTCCGGGAATAAAATATACTTAGGCGACATACGAACCGAATGAGTCACGGGTTAAATTACATCGGTTTTATTTTATTTTAAAGCCTCGGTCAGGTTGTTCTGCGGTTTTTGTTTACTTCGCAGAAAAAGGGGCAACATTGCGGATTAAACAATTTGACTTTGTGGATTACTCCGATACTACAAAGAAGAATATTATACCCACTTACTATGAGCACATAATAAAATCACCAACGAGCTTTTTTTTCATTAGATTTTTTTTCAAAAAAATATATATTGATTGCCACTGTCTGTCTCGTCTGTTAGTTAATGAATAACTCGTTAGTCAATAAAATCATAAGAAATATAATACATATAAAATAAACTTGATGCTAGAAAAACTCTTATTAAATTAAAAGCGTAATTAAAATTATTAAAAAAAAACCGGCTCACACCTGAGGCTCCCAACCTGATCGTCTGACGTTTATATAAAGGGTTATAAGAAATCTTTCCCGTATGACTAAGTTCGTTCGTATCAGCGATAGTGCCTCTATTATGGCTTAAGTTGAACTATACTTAAAATAGTATAGTTTAACTTAGGTATATGGAAATAGTCGTATACAATTTACTTTTCGTTACGGTACTAGTATATTGAAGCGAATGGCTGTTGAGATTGACATACATGTATTAATTATTTTAACAAACGATTCGAAGAATCTTATACCTACAAATATTGTACCGTTCTATTCGATGAATAAAATATTTATTTGCACATTCGAAACTTGTAATCATTAATTCTGAACAAGCAAGTCCGCGCGGACCCGCTCAGTTGTCACTGGCTCGAAAAATAATTACGAAGTGTTGGGAATACGTCATGCTGAGCTGACACGGCCACTCATCGGGTTATTAAGATGTTAGACTGTGGCGCATTTAACGAGTTGTCTCTCATTGTTGGGCGAACGGAGATAATGCCGGCAGATAATCGCAACAACTGAACTTGGGACGGGCGACTCATTTAATGCTTGTCTCTTTGCATAAGTTCAACTCCGGTACGATCGTGATTATTATTTCGAATACGTTTTATGTTTATTCATGCAAAAGCTTTATGATATGAGAATGGGATGCTTTGAATAATAAACTCACCACAGTGTCTATTATTTGAATTGTCTTGTTCGAATTATGATAGAGTGAATTAATTTGCATAGGTATTTTTTCCTCCAGACTTTAAGTGTAAGGGAATACTAGTTTAATGTTAAGGTAACTTTCTATCAAGAAAATGAGTAATATGACGATACACATACATTACTTTGTTATTTATTTTCTGCTACTTCTACGTTGAATACTTTCTCCATATTGTTCTTATTTTCCTTAGACCAAAAGGTTGTGTTTACAAAGTTTTCATTCCTGATGATACTGATCGAACTCAGTTCTCTTTTTTGTAGAACGAAGAGTGACCAGTACATTCCTGTAAACTTCCGCGATAACTTAAAAAGTGTATATTTATTAATACTGACTTACCAATACATTCATCATTTGTTGATTTGAAAATGTCTACTTTTGCGTAGACTTATCATGTAATCTAAAAATCACCATATTCAATATGTTAGCTTTCACTTACTTTAAAAGTACATTGTTTAGGGTGAAACTAAAATCTTACCTTTTTTATACACTCTAAATATATTTTATAACTTAATGATTTATTTATATGAAAATGTACTAACAATAATTTTCATTTATTTCAGTATCCATAACCTCTAAATTACTTCGGTCTCGAAGTTGCCTAACAACTTTTTCTCAATGAGAAGAGCTTGACTGTGCTCATAGTTGTATAGCCATCGTACCAACAAATCTATTAATTTTTATTTTCTTCAATATTTATTAGCCATATTAAATTTTCACGAGGCAACTCGAAAAGCAATACCATCGTCGACGGAGTTGTTACAATCCGCCACCACGCGGCGCCACAATGCGAACGTGAGACTGTTCTAGCCATTTCACCCACTTACATTTACACTTAAAATAAGCTTTATTCCGATCCAATACAGTTGAAAGTTGAGGAAACGGACATCCTAATACAAATTGTAAACCAAAGTTGAACTAAGCACTGCAGTGGAATACATATTCAGTTATTATGTTGATAAATATGTCGCAACTCGGTTAAAACGCAACGCATCGAGGAATATAATAAACCTTAAACACCGTTATTTATTGCATTGACTAATTTTATGAATCTATTAGCCTTATAAATATTTATATAATTTTCCATTTGGCCTACAAATCAATTATTAATATCAAAGATGTAAATGAAAATAGTGACTAGCTCATGACGTAGATTATTAAATAAATTTTCAAGTAATTTATTTTACAAGAGAATAGAATAACAACCTAATCGTTAACAGTATTATCATCATTATTATCTTCTATAGTGTTCAAGTTAATATTTTTATAATAATAGTTATTGTCTTATTAAAATTACAATGGTCACGTCACTACAACATTGTCTGCTTGCTCATTCAATAAACGTTTAGTGTGGGAACGAAATATGTCCCAGTTTGTTCAAAAGAAACTACAGTCGTTCACAACGACGCATTCTGTATACTTATAGAGAATTTGTAAAAGGATTTATTTTTATCTTATGGTAGTGTCGTCTCCTAACAGAGGATGGCATTCAACATAACGCGCTATGTTTCATATTGGCATAGACTTCAACTCCAGGATATTTTAATGATGAGCTGAAGACATTTCGAGACCATGTTTGAGAAGACAGAGCTAATATAACTAATAATTATAAGAATATTTTTCTTGCTTACTGTAACAAAAAATTGCGTTCAAATTATGAACACAACAAAGTAAAATTTTATTGTAATATAATTTTTAACAGTAGTTAACTTTAAAACAGTTATGCAAATTAGAAAAAAATCATTAAAATTATGCTACGTCATAGACTCGCAATATCCATCTTATGACGCAGACGTGAAGTCTCTATTGGGTATTCTAAAAAATGTTTATAATCGATCACATACATGTTTAAGGATTTAGGATTTTCGATTCCAAAATGTTTAAAAATATACGTACTGAAAACTTTTCAATAGAATAACACAAGTCCATCGTTGTCAAGTGAGAATGAAAATATTAGACTTAATTTTATACAAATGCCGACTCTAACTTAAACTGATGATTTCCTAGCTGTGGCACGCGACTTCCCACGCATTCATTTCACATTCTCCACTTTAGAAATTTTTGTGAGATCATTCCGCGTATAATAACTTTGTATTATAGGTAACATGTTTCGAAAAGTTGTTATTGTCAAAACTTGAAACATTACCATGGCAACCGATATTTTAAATTAAGTTTCGAAGTACCTCGGATACAGTTTGACTTTTAGGAGAAAAAGTAAGTACCCCAGCGTCATTTTCTGTACCCCTGACAATGCCTGTGCAATTTTATGATGGTCGGTTGAGTTGTTAGGGCGTTAAAGCGTAACAAACAAACCCACATTCGCATTTATAGTATTAGTTAGATTACAAATTCTAGTAGGTGTCCCTCTTGCTGTCTGAATAGTGATATGTTGTCATTGTACGCTAAGTAATTTGTTACACTTTTTATTACTTTCAAAATATTCCCAGAATAAATACATGTGAAAAGATGAAAAGCAAAAAGCACCGAGTTGCTCTCGTCACCGCAAATATTTTCGTTTCCAAAATAAAACAAAGCACATCGAAACGTGGAAGTCACTTACGAAGATAAATACGACGCCGTGCTAACCCACTATAAGCAGGTAAAGGACGTATTACATCTAAATTTTACAATACGACCGGCTTTCACAAACAAATTCTACCTATTCGCGGAACAATTTCACGCTCTATTTTACCCCTACCTATTTTCACAATTGAAAATCGTCCGTAAAAGCGTCAAGGCTTTTGTACGTTGAATTTTTATAACCCACTATTTTAGTTTCCTTGTGATAAATGATACCAATTCTTTATTAAAATTTCTCTTTTGTTGTCACGCCCACTGATGTAGTATACTTGTGTGTTTTCTATCTTCTTGCAATAAAATAAATACTGTTTATTTTATCTAAACTTCTATGTTCTGAATTCAATGTAGAAAAATTTAAAAAATAGGCAACACGCTTCATTATAAACCAAAAAGGCATGTTATGAAGGAGTTAATTGCCTGTACATGCACACATGAAAAATAATCTTAGAAATTCTAATACAGTGATCGTAATAGATTTAAAAAAAAAATTACTCCGTAATAATAACAACATCAAACAATATGTTCGATCGAAAGAAAAACCTAGCTACAGAAAAATGATTTATTTACAACAGAACGAACAAACTAACTGAAAGGAACAAAACTTCTTTGCGCCGAGGAGACGTCGAGTTTCACTAACAAGCTTAAGTCGTCACTTGCAAATTGTAAGTGTCAGCTTTATTATTTCTTTTAACTGAACAAAGATACAGGAACAAAACGCGTTAATCACATCCCTATGGCGCCTTTAGAAGCACTTTATTCCAACGATTATTTTATTAAGTGTGATATCGTTATCATCAGCAAGCAACAGTCATGAATTGCTACGAAGGTCCTTAGCCGCCCATCCATCATCCAGTGAACATGTATCTTAAATCCATTAGATCTATACTAAAAGTGGTATAACCGTGACTTTTGTCGAAGGTACAATTAAGTATCAATGGCATGATAAATAATAATATGACGCTGGGTCTTAAAAACTCTGTATCTGGTCTAAACATTTTCTTGAGAATAGGCCGCTTCTGTTGTATTTTAAAAAAGGGCGTTAATCACATCCTATCTTGGGCACTTCTAGGCTCATTTTATTCCAATGTATATGGAGTAAGCGGTGGATGTTCCCGGCAGGACGCCACTACAGAGCTAAGTGATTTTATTTGTGTCCACATTCCAATGTGTATCAAATTACGTGGCCTTGCGACCAGCTGTTTGATCGATCGTCCACGGCGCTGCTAAAAGAGCAGCATCCACTAAAATAATTATCTCCGTCAGAAAGAAAGAACAACACAGAGCAAGATACCCGTATAAAGGTTAAATAAATTTCTTGCACTCAAATAGCTTTATAATTTATAAGTCGGTTCTGAAGTACAAATGCCTTTAATAATAAATGTATAATATCACAAAGGATCAAAGCTCTTTTAATATTAACAGCAAATTTAAAGCGAATAATTCAAAATTCTTTAACACGACTGAGGATAATCGATTTTACAGAAAAATTTAAAAATACTCGAAACATAATATTTATTTGTGATTTGTGAACGTATCCCTTTAATTCTATGTTTATGGTTTAAATTGTCAACAGGTTTAAAAAAAAATACGAGATGACATGTCACCAATATACACATTTTAAATTTACGTACCCGTTCGATATTATTTCTTATTTTCATCTACTATGTATGTTTTGTATTAAACTGACGCTTTAACGGACTGAGTCTCTTTAACTTAGCAATATGTCAATTTTATGATGCTTTTTAAATCCAAATACCGTTATGTTTGAAACCTACCAACAAACCCAGTTTAAATAAGCTTGATATATTTAAGCGCGACAATATCATTAAATTAACTAAACATTAAACAGCAAAGAAAAAATAATTTTATGTATCGTTTTAAATACTAAATTCAAAATTGTGGATTAGATTGGTAAATGTTATGATTTGTCTTTTATCAATACCATGTTGTCGACATACGTCTCTGTACTACCTTGATACATTTAAATATAAATGATTATATACTTCATGTATTTATTTTTTAGTTATTGCACATTATTAATGTGGTAAATAAAATGCGTATAATCGCGCAAAGTCTATGTTCGCTAGAACAAGTAAAGTAAAACTATAGTTGTTTGTCTTGCGTTCCTTTATGCAAATCTGGAAGCGACGCGGCGTGTAAACCTTATCCAGGAGTGTCACTCTCAGCTGCGGAATCGATTTGGAAGTTTATTCAGGCTGACAACGCGTGAAGCAAGCTCGAGCTTCAACTTTATTCCATTTTATCAATATGTAGATAAGATGGCGCGCTCTGTTTGGATTTATTATTGAAATAACATCAATTTTATTTACACAATGTAAATAGTATTTGACAATTCTAATCTTTGTTCCTAAATGGGTATTTTATGGTATTTCTGCGTTAAAACGTTATGTTAATGCTGCTTGACTCCGATTTAAAGTTTACCTACGAGTTTTTGGCGGTTACGCAATTTTTTTACAGTATTTTTTTCTCACAAAGTGGTTTATAAATGTGTGTGTTTTTTATAAATGTGTGTGTAGTATTCGACAAGGTACTTTATATATTTAAAATATTTACTTCGAATCACTATTATTTATTGTCCAATCACTGTATTATTTTTACCGTAGCATACTTATAAAAATAAAAGGTGGTTGTCATGGCTAAAATATGACGATAAATGTCAAGTAAGCCTGAAATGTTTTCCATCACAGAGCTATCCGTATATCAACCGTATCGACCGTATCGACCGTCTGTATATCGACGAATGCTGCATAAAGAGATGTATCTATAACGTGTCGATAAATAGTTTATCTGCAACAGTTCAAAAAACGTCAGTATAGCCAAAATTCCAAACCATAAATACCTGAAGTATAAACACGAAATTTCCCCATGATGATTGATTTTCAAACTTTAAGTGAACGAAGTCGTCGGCCTCTACTAGTATTGTAGTACAAGAATAAAATAAATGCAAAAACAAACCAAAATGTAAACCAATTCAATCGAGGCGGTGTTTTATGAATTCAAATTCACGAATGTTTAAAAGTTATCGGATTATTTTGATTTGTTTAAATTCACCGCTATAAAATTTTATGAAAAAGAAAACGTAGGAATCGAATATTACAAATGTATCCTATGGAGAATAAAATTTAAATAAATTAGTAGAAATGTTCGAGAAGCATCTACACGGATTGTAGGTTATGAGTGAGTGTAACGACGTGGAAAGTAGTAACGTCTCAACTTTCAAAGAGTTTTCAGAGAATTGGAGTGCAAATGCTTGTATCGGAATCGATAAACTTTAAATATGCTCAAATTTAACCTCTTAGAATACTGCAAGAATACTACATTGCAATTTTGCCAACGTTGTTATTTTAAGCACTTTGGATACTATAATTTTAGAGCAGTCATTATATAAAAATATTTATGCATTGAGAAGAACTTTAGAATTTGCTATCTATCGAGCATATCTCCATAGCAAAAAGTCATTCTCCATCTTGGCACGTCTCTCCAGATTCTCGCGATCGCAATTCTGACTGTTAATTTTTCGTACATATAAATTACATTGATTTGAAGTCCACTCAAACATTTTTATTGCAGTAAAAAGACACATTATCATAAAGTAACAATCGATCGACTGCAACAATGTAAACGGTTGCATGCTCTTTGTTACACTCGAGGTGCCTTCTTACTTCAGACTCTCCCTTTGTCCTGTTTACACGCTTCGCGGATAGGCCTGGGTGGGCCACTTTCCTAAAACGTCCTCTCGATTATCGAGAATCGTTTCTTGTAACAATGTTCATCTTGAAGACATTTGGAAGTAAACCTCGTCAGTTGGAACATTCATTTCTAATCCGGCGTCTAAAAACTGTCCTTTGGTTGCAAAATTATAATGCAGTCATTTCATGTTCTTTTGGTATAAACATAACATGTAAATGTAAGATATGTATAGATAATAGTTATAATATTTGAATGGCTTACTAACAATTACTATTAGTCATATTATTGTTGGTTGCTAATCATAGGATTACATAAAGCTTGTAGACAATTTTATCCTAGTAACATTTTATGAAAACTTTATTTTTTAGCGACAAAATTGAAAAAGGCCACGCGCTTAAGTGATGTACCAATAACTGAAAGAACGACAAATTTGAGTGAATATCTTCATGATCCCATGAAAATGTTAAATCAGAATTCACAAAGGCCTTAAACAATAGAAAAACCTTACAAACCCCTGCATATCAATCGGACTAATTCTGTTCTATCGAAGTTTATTCAATGTAACAATAAATACCGGCAAGAGCAACGTCTGTTTGTGTCTCGCATACGCCACGTGCGTCTACAAAGCTTCCCCCATTCTGCACGAGCATTTCATCTCGATCCTGATTGGCGGAGCAAGCGCGGCGTTCTTTCTGTATAGGGTTTCAGTACGCAATGTTTGAGTCTCAGTATTATTTGTATAGCAGAGCTCACGTTCTATGTCGATATCACAATAGCAAGCTATACTGTTGAATTCAAAAATGCCGGATGCATATTCCTCGACATTGTTTTCCGTTATCAACTATGGTACAAAATACTTACAAATAAAATAAGAGTAAAAACTTTTGTATTAATATATAATATAACTTTTTTATCGTAGAAGGCGGTTTTTAAAAATAAAAGATGTTAAAGTACAAGTGAATTATTATGTTTTATGTCGCTTACGTGTTTATCTGGCGTCAGAAACACATTTACAACCTGAACGAAAAACAAGAACAATAAAGCAGCGGCCCCGTGGCCCGCAGTCGGTCGTATCTTCGGCAAAGTTCGCAACCTTATAGCCAATTGACATCCAGACACGAATACCGCATTGGGTCGTGATCGAAAGAAAGAAAGATCCTCGTTATTTGCGAGCCGGCGTTGGGCCATAAACGTTATCACTAACTAGCGATCGGGGCGGATCGATCCCTTGATTCGCCTCGCGAAATTAAGGAAATCGCTCATGGGGATATTATTCTCGGCGTAACAGATAACATCTGCTTTCGATGTTAGACATTTTCGTTGTGCTTTTGTGAGTTTTTCGTTTGAGCTTTCTCTTTAATTAAAGCCTATAATTTCAAGTTGGGCGTTAGCTTTAGTAACCTAGATTGACAGGAGTTTGACACCGGGTTGTCAGGCACCTCAGTCCCTCCCGTATCCAGTATGCTAAGTAGTGCTCGAAACTTTGAAAACAACAATATTGAATGAACGCAATAAAATCCGTAAAAATAGTTTAATTTCAAAGGCTATATGCTCATTGACGATGTCCTAAAGATGTCCTGATTTCGTCCAGAATAGAAGTCGTATTCTGCCTATATTCTAAATAAATAAATTTAATATTATTTATTATCCTAACATGATGACTTGCAATATTAATTAATAATAAATAAATAATAATAATTTCCTGGGACATCGTTACCACACGGTGATCTGATCCCAAACTAAGCAGAGCTTGTACTATGGAAACCAGATAACTTATGTACTACATACACTACTTTTCTTTCATGTATTTATGAAAGAAAAGTAGTATATATAATAACACCCAGACTCAGAATAAACAGACATGTTTATGCACACAAATGTCTGTCCTGAGGGGAATCAAACCCACAACCTGCGGCCTGAAAAACATTTTGCAAGCCACACCACCCGGCCCGTCGACATTGTTTTGGTTTAATTTTGTTGAAATTTAGGTTAATAAATAAATTCAATGAATATTATTAATGTTTTTTCTTATTTATTTAAAAACAAAAGTCTAATAGCGGATTCGATACTTATTTTCGCAAACCATGTCGTAAACGAACTATTGATACTTAAAGTTTTTATTCTCTGTAGATTTTATTGCTTCATGGGCGATTATTTCGATTTGGCATTTTCGCTAACTCGCCTTCTGTCACCATTAAAACTTTTACGCAAAGAAAATAAGTATAAAACATACTTGAGTTACATTATCTGTTTTAAAAGTTAAGTCTTGAACATATGATCCTTTTCAGAAAGATAAGATTTAACTTGTCAGTTTTTTTAAGGCTGGTAACAAATTGGTTCAACCTTTAAAAACGATCTGTCCGTTTATAGTTTTGACAGGTTAAGTTGTGGGTGGTCCCTAATTACTCTCTGTCGTCCATCTTCGTTGACAAATCAAGACCTCTTCAGAGAAATAACGCTCTCGTTTTATCAGTGGACTATTAGGTTTTACTTTTCATTCGTTGAGTAAAGATTTAACATTAGCGAGGCCTGAATACTTTATTTTTTGTGAGCGATTACTATATTCTATACTTCAAGAATAGATTTAGGCAATAAATTGATCGCATTTTATGTGAAGTATAACATGTGGGGACCCACATCGAGTGAACAACATTCGTTTATAGACTTGTTCTGTAATAAAATATGTCTACAACAGTTATAACCTTCATGGTCATAGTCAATATCCATGTCACTGTAATTGTCTATTACTATATATATGATCTTATTGGTCTGAGATACTTCTTAGAAATACAACACATTTATGGTGGTTTTTTCTACATAGGCATACTTGCGTAAATCATAATTAAATTACCTTACTCCAAATTCTTAAACAGTATAACGAATGCTATTTTCTAAAGATAGGTATGAATATTAGCAACCACAGAAGGTCGAATAACTAAATTTGTTTACATTGAGACGTCATCTTTACTTCAGGCCCCCAACACTATAAAAAAAGATAAAAGAAAATAAAAGCGATTCTGTGCAACGTATGATTGACTAACTTTATAAATATAGTTTACGATATTATATTCTTCATTTTTTACGTCTATGTATCAAGATAAAGACGAGAGATGTTCTGATAAATGTATAGCAAGCCAATGAATCATATGTTGAAGAGCGTCGCCCGTCCTTTGCCGTCGTCTCGCTGTCCATACGCATCGCCAACAATTATTTCTGTCCGACATTACGACACCAAGGGGTGAACTCTTCGACGAACAGATACTGATCGTGACTTTAATTGTATGTGGCGCTAACGTAACGTTTCATCTACAAGTGTTCTTAAGCCGGGTTTACACGACGTAGTTAAATTATTTAGTATCGTAGAAAATACATTATAATCCGCTAAACTGTAGGATAAATTCAGTTCGTTCAACGTTTCGTTATAAAGCGCCAATAGCCTAAGGGTTAAGGATACGGATTGCTGATCATGAGGTCGAGGGTTTGAATACTTATAGTAAATATGTAATATCATATATCTTTAAGTACATAAGTATTTAAAAGATGCATGGTAAAAAATAAATAAATAATTACTACATAACAATATTTCAATCGAAATAAAGGGCGATCTTGACTACACATATCCTTTAAATTTTTTAATACTACTTTTAAAGTATAGACCATACTTAATATCAAAAGAATCTAGAAAATATATCGGGATTTTAAAACATAACTGACAGACTTTGCTCAATCAAAATTAAGAAATCAAAATAAATTATGTAAATGTTGAAAATTATTCAGACCGATTATTGCACCTTTATGTAAATTACCTTATATTTATTATTACCGCATATGCAGCAAAACACTGTTGACATCCTATCGCTCCAATCTAGAGTCCTTTTATACTAAGTTTGAATACAAAGTACAGACATTACACTTAAGCAAATATTTCTTTTCTTTTTCTGTTTTTATAGCTTTAGGCACTGTATTAAAATAGTGTAAGAGTAACATAAGCGTAGAAAAAAGAATTCATTAAATTCGTATGTATGCCATTTGTCAATTCATGGAAAAAAATTGAAAAGTATCTCATTAAAATGTATGATTCGATTGATGTTCTTGTTGTTTTATCTATGACATATAAAACACTCTTGTTGTGCTTCTAACGTCTTTTTTATAACTAATCTATGATTATGTTACTGTTAGTAGAACGTTTCTGAAGTTAATGTTATCATCAAGAGCAGTCTTATTACTAAGTAGTATTAAAATAAAATATTCCCAAGGATTAATATATACAATATTATAGTATTTCCGAGGTTCCGTCGTCAGGAAGGTGCGTACGGCCATAAAAAACTAGTCAAAACCTATTACAGTATGGACTACGGTCGTACTATACTGACCGACCTCACATACGTGAAAAAGGGCATGGAGATGTTGGTGGGTTTTAAAATAAAAATATTTTAACTTAAATTTCTCTCAGACTCCTGCAACATAACTCAATCCTTTACTCTTCCAATGAATGAAGATAAATGCTGCTGCTAAATGCGTATAAAGTTTTCCTTACAACGGTTTACTGCCTACAGTCACGGGTAATTTAACAGAGGAAGTTATTGAAAAGAGGGTGTAGCGTCATTATCAAATCAATTTCGAACGTCATTAATGTTGTTTATTGCGTTAAAATTGTTTCTAGGAAATAAGCCCTAATTTATTATAAATCGAACGAAGAAAAGGTTGTAAAATTTATAGTACCCACGAATACCCTACAATTATCATCCGAATGCCATTTTGACCATAATTAGCTTAGTGTACATTTTCAAATTAGTCAATTAAACAACTTAAGCTAATACCATATCTTAATAATACTATCTTACTTTCCAATTTCAAACCATTTCAACCACTTAGGATCCTTCAAGAATATAGCGTACTTCTTCCAGCCAGCCAACGCATCTGCAGTTCCTCTGGTGTTGCGGATGTTCACAGGCAGCGGTGATCACTTAACATTACCCGCCGCTCACTTGCTCCCTTGATCATATAAAAAAAACATTTGCATGAAACAAAACAAAACATCTAACATTACGTTGTCATAGTAATATAATGCAATAAAAACATAAATTTCATAATTCGAAGTTGTTATAAGCGGAATCATCTTACGAAATTTTCCACCGTTGAAAATAAGAAACGAATGCGTGCAAAGCTGCGGGCAACGGCTATTATAAGTGCAGTATGCACTTATAATAGCACACATACACAGTATGCAGTAATTAAATACAAATATTCTTAATACAGAGGATAAAAGAATGTACATTGAAATAATATTTAAAAATATTATTCGTGTCTCGTATAAAATACAATGTTATTTATTCAAAGAACAGCAAAAATATTTGAGTGTACAAAAACTAGCTCTACCATATTTGTCGTCATATAAACCTGACGCGCCTCCTGCTTCTAATTCAGGCCAAGTTGATTTCGTCGTTTTCTCATTATACAGAATACCCGGGTGGCCGTCGCTTGACAGGAGGAAATTGTCCTCGGGGATAAATAAAATTTGACTCAGTCGAAATTGGCCCATATTAATATTGTTTATGAGTCGCACTTAATATTATATGGGACGTTGTTCCTTGGAAGTTACCATGTTATATTTGTAGAAATTGTTTCATTTGCCTCTTTTATGAACACCATTTAATTAACAATATATCTCAGCAGTCACTTGAAAGAGCGAATATGAACACTTCAATTTCATATTCCTGTGTTCTAAGAAAAGTCACCTTTAACTTTAGTATTAGCAACGATTAGGAACTAACAGGTATAGATAAGAAAAGATGACTTATACTAATGAATTGAGGTAAAATATTTATCATAAAGATTTATCAGAAAATACTTATAGATTTTAAATCATGTCTCTTAACTGTTACATTTTTATTACTGTAGATCTGAATATACTGATATTATTAATCTTCCAAGTACAATATGACATTCTTATATCAATCAATCAAATCTCAAATCAATCAATTACTACATAACATTACCTATACTTACTACATTACATATACAAAATCCTGCACAGTACAGTTTTTGTCCTTATCAATTATCATAATACTCATCATATTGGAGACGTAAGATGGTATGTCTGCTTGGTCTCATACAAAACACGGTATCTATTCTATAACAGATTTTACCATCATCATCATAAAATTTGCTTTACTTTAATTAACTGCAAAGGAAGATAGTGCCAAAATTTGAAAAAAAAATCGTATGCCTTGCGCTTGTTATCTTTTCACATTATTGTGCTATTTGATAATTGTACAACTATCAAATTTTAATAGAAAACACAGGGACGTATTCAAAATTGAACTAAAAAATAAAAATTAAACGCGGCGAACGCAGCGAGCGGACGCGGGAGTAATTACCCCGTACTTCCCTCAACAAATTGGACCACTTATTTATGGTTAATGAAATTCAGATTTTATAATAACGACCCGAGTTTAACGTACTCGTTTACGCGTTTGTCCTGCAAGTCCATTAATGCTTAAAAACCTGTTCGGACGTCCTGACACCATCCATTTTTTAATTATTTTATTTCAAGAACTCTGAATCAATCTGGCAACAATGATAAACACAGTTAAGTTAAACATGAGCGAAGATTTCTATCTTCGCTCACGTTATGGTCAATGAAATTCAGACTTCCATCAGTATTCTCATTACGGTGCATAACAAAATTAACTGTTAAATTAATAAAGTTTTAGGATCTTTATCTTGGAATATAATTAAAGATGCTTAAAAGCTATGGTGTTTTTATGTCTTGAAAATATTAAATTAGCAATTTAACAAAAAAGATTTGACAATTTCCAATGATTGATTATTCTAATAAACTATAAATCATTTCCGCATCTCTAATCGCGAATATTCGTAAGCGACTCGGCGGAGGAAAAGCAATTAGAGACATAATTAAATCGAAGATTTTCATAGGAAGACTAAGTAACTTCACCCTTTTGAATTAAAGGAGGGTGAAGATTTTACCTTCAAAAACTTCCATCAAAAGGGTAATTAAGATGAATTTTAACGATCACACTACGCCATTACGCCTCGGAGTCTTCGTCTACCTTCACTCACTTTAATTGGCTCCCACACCACAATTTTTCACAGTAAATTATGAAAGGCAAGTTCACTCAATATCTAATTCCTTAGGACAATAGTCTAACAAAACAACAAAAGATTTTTTTAATTCCATCTTTGTCTCGACCCGTCGGAGCAGAAAATTATAATTATTCGAAAAAAATTAAGGCGAACCTCGCTAGATAATATCTGTAACAACTGAACTGTTGGCTACAAATTGATCATTTTGCTTTGTTCTTCTATTTCAATTATAATTCTACCCAACGATTATGTTATTATTAATTTTTCCTATAAATTTTTATTTTTCTGCCGGAGTAAAGGTGACCTAGCAAAATGTAGTTACATTGAAACTGACTGACCTTACGACGTATTTTTTAATACGATTCCAAACCTGACTTCCTCCAGCAAAATTTAAAAGTTATATAGCAGGTTGCGATGCTACACTTGTATGTACATGATCGAGCGTCAAGTGGATTTTGGATTTTGAATATTAGATGGTAAAAAAAAGCAAAAGGTTATATGACATTTTTACTTTTAGCGGTGGAGAAAGGGGCTACTGTCTTTATTTACGATTTTTGTTATTTATCACGTTATCTGAGAACTATCTCCTTAAACCGGCTTTACATAGATGACTGATTTGTGGTGTAGGATACTTAAAAGGGTCCAAGGTAAGGTGAATCTGACGCACTCGAGGATGTCCAGAAATCCCCACTAGCCGCCTGTACCAATAAGATGACTATTTTCAACTGTTTAGTCTTAACGCTTCATTCAAATAGCATTTCCGTTTTTGTTTATTGATATATACAATAATAAATTACTAGCGAATTACAGGCGAATGTGTTAGGCTAAATATTATATGTTAAACATGACTTCCTTCTTGCAACGACTAACAAAAGAAGAAAACAGTGGTAGAGCCCGCAACAACATCTGTTGCACGGATAAGCCGGCTCGACCGGTGAAATACCACGACCTCATAGATTACCGAAGACCCAGTGGGAAGCGGAAGGGGATTTGACGGGCGTGGGCGTGGATGGAAAAAGGACATGTACTTTTTTTGTCTTTTCCCTCCTCTGTCCATTAAAGGTAGGCAACGCATTTGCAAATTTATTGTTGCAGATGTCAGATAGTATCAGGTGACCTGCCTACTCGTTTGCCACCTGCATCCATAAAAAAAATCCTGCTTAGATTTAGCCCGTTGACCACACATGAATACAATGAATGAGCAGTTTTGAAAACAACCGGGTATCTGCTGCGCCATATTTTACCACGTCCCACGGAATTAAGTCAAAATCGAAATTTTATAAATGTTACACGTGACATTTTTACAACTACGAAAATTGTTCATATCTTACATTTCATTTCAATAAGCGGGCTTGTTTTTCTATCGTATAGTGAAAAGGCATGTCTCCTTAATTAAAGTACAAAGCTAGTGAAAATACGTGTACCGATCTGGGGGTCAGGTGCATGAGAACCTACTTTTGACAAACACAAGCAACCATCTTAACTTGAACCGTGACAATTCATAACATTATTTTGTTTGGGGTTCGACTTTCTAAAACACGATATTGTTAATATGAAACTTTGTATTGTTGTCCGAATTGCTAAAACTAATTATGACATGAATTTAATTAACAGGTATAACTTTGAAATTTAAGCGTTGTTGCTAATTGTATTACAAAATATGTTAGTAAAGTCCTGTATGTGTTGTATTATCTTTCAGTGATATAGAAATCATTTTGTGTCAGAGCTTATTAGACAGGTTTCGTGAACAAATTGCCGTTTAGTCAATTGATCTCGGAGTAATAGATACTTCATCTTGTAACTAACCGTACATTACCTTAAAAAATTGGCATTGGCAACTTTATTATTCAGAATCATCGTGGTCGTGTTTTCAATTAAATAAGACAATACATATACATACCTATTACAACTAAATATAAAATTCAATTAAATGGCAACAGGGAAAATAAAACTCCTTAGCAAAGAATTCCATTTGAATTGAAATACGAACTAAGCCGTGGGATTTGGTCAAATCAAAAAGAAAGGTGTGCTGAGAGGTCGCAATTCTCTGGTCGTCTCTTATCTGTCCCGCCACCGCGCGCCGGTCGTTATTCAATAAAACGTCGCCGGCGCGCCGTTAGGATCCGCCTTTATTTCTGAACATTAGTCCGAAAATCCTCCGCGGCCATCCGAAGAAGAAATACGTTGAATTGAACGTGCTAAAACGACCAGTACAGTATCACCCTGGCGTTCAAGTTCCACTTTTATTACACGAACTGACCATTATTATTTAACAAACCATTAAACATAAGGTACATGTTTAGTTTTTATAACAAAAGAATTTACTTTAGAAAAATATGAAAGTTCTAACGAGAAATAAAAACTAAATATAATATAAAGTCTTAAGAAAATTAAAACTCAACAAGACTTTCCACAACATTTTCTATCGGATAATGCCATTAGTCGAAAGCCAATTAAGTTTTCATTTTTTTCAGGTGTTCTTTCTTTACTATAATTACGTACTTCGTGCTACGTGCCATAATAATAGAATTGTATTTAAATAATTTTTCATAAAAGACCTATTTTTTATCACTATCGTGTTGATGAATTATGACGAGGTAACTAATTGTCTAGATCTCAAGCATTTATCACTTATAAGCAACTGATATCCAATGCTATTACGAAGAAATGTTAATTGTTCTTTTTGCTTCTTTTTTTTCTTGTTTTTTTTTTTTATGGAGGAATGTGGCAAACGAGCAAATATGTTGCAGATGCGTTGCCTACCTTTAATGAACAGAGGAGGGCATAGACAGAAAAATGATATATCCTTTGGTCCGTAAAACCCCTTCTCGTCCAATCGTCTTGCCGTTGCCATCATATCCTAATGAGGAAAGGATGGCAACGGCAAAAAGAAAAAGGAGGAAGAGGACTGAAATAAGGCCCCCGGCACCTCATCAGACGAAACGCAGAGTACTTCTACTTCACGCCTGTACCATGGGTCCTTATAATCACAAGCCGTAAAAACAATTCTCGATTAGGATTAATTTATAGTACGTCATAAATTTTTCAATGTCTCGTTCAATTTAAAATTTGTGTATTCATCACAAGATGGGACATAAAATTTGGAAGGAGCATTAAGTAGGACAATTCGGGACCATTCCGACTTTAGCGATCGTTACGTTTGAATCTTTTAATTTATCCGTTCCTATTTCCTTTGATCGTAAGGAATGAATAAAACGAATTATTTCTACAAGGTTCTCCGGGACCCGAGTAATATCTAATGACGAGACACATAATCCGTCCTCGATCTCCTCTCCGCTTATTGAGACGGAATTTTCGATTAGTTGTGATTGATTGAAGCGACTTGTCTTCGAGAGACGTGCATTTTATGATCAGTTCTACTTCTTCAATAAACATAGTAAAAGCAAAAACTAGATGCTACATCTGCATGTCTAGAATCTATGTTTTGCATAGGCAGGGCTACTGAACATAAATCCTTCATCGTCTGGATCTGTCTCAGTCTTTATGAGTCATATCTGTAGGTATGACCGAGGAAGCTTTTGAAGAAATTTATGAGAGAATCAGTAATATGAACCTTCAAAACGAACCTAGCTTAATACTTCAAAATTCAACGTCCTTTTTCCAGCCATACTATTCACTTCCCAGAAGCTTACTTCTTAAAAACTCAATGATTACTAAGACCATTCCTTTTCATAAAATAAAAAAATTAACTGTATATAAAATCATTAAAATCAAATTTCATTTCATTCAACAGAAGGTGTTATTTATTTCAGATATATAAATGGAATGATGGCACATTTAAGAGTTTACTGTAGAATTTCAACGGTAAGGCTTAATGCAATTTGCGGTAATGCAGCCGCGGCCGCGGAGGCAGCGGACTGCGCGATCCGGCCGGCCCGTGCCCGCTGCACACGTCACTGCAATTTCCTTACTTGTCGATTCCATTGCATAACCATTACATAACATACACAGTGCTGGAGATAGAAAATTTGTATAGAAATGTGTAGAAGTGTAGTATGAAAACCTTTGGTCGTCTTGTTCATAAAAATAAAGATAACATGTAGATTCTCATTATGCTCCTACGTCTTTATCTTTGCGCCCCTTTTTTATTTCTTCCCCTTTTAGCACGGTATCCATAACTTTTTTGATTTCGGCGGATATTGACTAAGTTTCATTCAATACTTTGTTTAGTTTAAGAATAAATTTACACCATTTAATTAATTTAAACATTATAGAGACCAATAAAAAAGTAACGTTAAAACTAATGTTGACATTGAATTTAGATTCATACTAAGTAAAAACAAATCAACAGACATATTTTAAAGCAAAAGAAAAAATAGTTACTTTTGCACTTCCAGCGCATAGAGTTAGGGCTAAGCACATAATACTAAATTTGTTCGAGGTAAGACTCCAGCCTTTTTCTTCGGAGCGTTAATATAATTCTCTCACAAGGTGAAAGCAATACCTTATATCATTTCCTAAGCGCACAAACCGTTAGCTGAAATCTTTATGACTCCATGCATCGAACAATGTGGAAGTTTTAAAAAAGGTTTTCAAAACGAGCTATATTCATCTTTCTATAGCGAAGCTATCCTAACATACCCTTATATCTGTTCTCTCTAGTATACGAACATTATGTTTTGTTAAATAAAATTAAGGGACGCACTGAGAATTTGGCACAGCTGAGAAATAGAGAAATAGTGATGAAGATACTTACAATATGATTTTGAAGGCTTTAGAGACTCAGATGAATGAAATTTTATAACAGTACTAAAAGGCAATGAAAGGCATAAACGTTACTTTCTTCGTAACGTAACGTGACGTAAAGTTACGTTACTTTAATAAACAAAAAGCTCTTATAACATTTTGCCACAATTTATGGCCAAACCTAATGTTGATTTGGATTTTGTTGAACACTTTTTTAAATATTCTACTTGTTATGGGTAATTGGTCCTAAGCCTCACAAGAAATAAACACTTTGATTGTGTTTAATAACTCACCAGACTAAATGTCATTAGTACGCCTTGAAACAACGCCTGCACTACAATCGAATGATCGATTAATGAACCTTTTAGTTAAGAAGTGATAGACATTCGCCATGATAAAAAATTACATTCTGGCCTTATGACAGAAAGAAGTTGGAAAAAGGATATGACTTTCGGCAACTCACTTACAAATTTTGATATTTTATGAAGTAAATAAGTATATGTATTATATAAATAGAAAAATAAACCTTACTTACGTTTAATAGACAAACTTTCAAGTGAGAGTAATTTACGTTTAGTTTAGTTATTTAGTTGTCAGGAACATCTACATTTCTTAAGATTCCTAGCAGTTAAATTAAATTAAATTGGTTCGGTCATGTTGAAAGGATGAATGAAGAGAGAATAACGAAACAAATTTATGTAGCAAAAGTGAGTGGCATTGTTGGTAGGGGACGCCCTAGGAGAACTTATATCGATCAGATTAGTGGCTTATTAAAAAAGGACGATATAAGGAGCGCCTATAACCGACGAGCATGTATGCGTAGATTTATGAATGTAGAAGAAGTGACAGAGGTGTGCCAGGATCGTGCCGAATGGAAATCCATTATCTCTGCCTACCCCTCTGGGTTACGGGCGTGAGCGCATATTTATTTATTTAAATTAAAGTTACACTTTCGTTGTTAAGAAACTTTTCGCAACTTACATTTTTTTACAAAAAGTTATATTTACTCGTTTCCGTATGTTGAATCTTTATAGGTAATGAAGACATCTCAACACTTAATAATGCAAACGTCACGTAACAGCGTAGTTAATTAATTATTCAATGAGCTAGCACCAAATATCTTACATCTGTTTCCCTTTGATTCGGTGTCGTCCAGACTTTATTTATGTGGTGGGGGCATTTTTCCACAAAAGCACGCGAGGTCAGCTTAAGAGGGAGGAAACGACTTTGGCCTAATCCGCTGACTTTTATTTATTCAGTGAATTAATCTCGGCGTGGCCAAGGGGGTGGGGGAAGCGACACGGGCCCCTATTTCCTGTCGTCTCGCAGCGATACCAACGGTTCTCGTCTGCACACGCCGATAAACCTCTCCAGCCTGCGGTTTCTTGACAAATCAAAATTTATAGCTGTCTAGCTCTTTACTCTTACTCGTATTTTGCTAACGTTTCGTGCATCTTGCACAGATAATGTTTTTGTTCATTTATTATTCACGAAGTATATCATATTTTTAATTTTAACGTAAACTTAGGAATAGGAATGAAGATAAACTCACCCTTCGAATTTCAGAGTTAATTAACTCGGTAAAACGATATCACATCACAATCTGATAATAATCACCAACACATTTTCACCAACTTCACTTAATATAAAAGAAAAATGGAGGGTAATGTCCTTAAGAATCCAATAAACAATAAAAATGTCATAATATAGCGTATATTGTATTAACGTATGACATAAAAGCAATTATTTGAAGTAGCCGTGATCAAGCAAAGTGCATCAAATTTAATAGAGTGAGATATCCATTAAAATGAATAACTTTATTTTATTTATAATTTATTCATCAATATTTTAAACTATTGTCGTGACGAAACGAAAGCCAATGGTTGTATTGTTCAGACGGCAATCGTATTTAGCTAGAGGACGGTAAAAAGCAAAACAGAAGCAACGAGATCGCGTGGGCTTAGCGGATTGAAATGCCATTCTTTATCCACGCCACACTATATTTATGACGTTGCCAACACGTTTAAAATACGAAAGCTTATTTCTGTAACATAATAATTGGTCGCGCAGCTTTTAGGTTTTGTTAATAAAAAAGCTTTAAAAGGCGAATTAATCTTTTATTCATGGACCTTGACAAAACAAGATTAGGGTTTTTAGAACGTTACATTTTTCGTACGTAGCGACAATGAAAGGTGTAATGTCGCTTTTATTAAGCGGCCCTGAATTCTCTCACTTGTTATAAAATATTTTAAGTATTGTGCTTGGAAATTTTAAAGGAAATTCACCAGTTTATATAAAGTTTAATTATGTTTTTGTAGTTTTATAAGATTGCCTCAGATGTGGCAGAAAATAGCGAGATTAGAAATGAGAAAATCTATAGTACTCAGTCTCTACTTTCTTCTGCTAAGCATGTGTATTATTAATTATTTAATATACTGCTACTTACAAGAACCATAAATATGTCTAACGTTACTAATGTATATATATTGACAGTAAATTCCATATAAAGTCCATGAATATTTGCATTAAATACCGACGTCATAGCCAGAGTATATTATGTACCTGGACTACGATTGCTATATGGCACTAAAAACGGTTAATATAAAACCAAATAGGATAATATCGGTCAATAAAGCTTTTTCATATTAAATTCTTCTTAAATTAATTAAAAAATTATTAATGCACGGAAAAGTCTACGTGGCAATAAAAGTAAATTGTTCATTTTAATCGAAAATCCAGGGATGCGTTCACAATACAATTGCATATAGATTTCGTGATTTCCATCGAATTTAATTTCGTAAACTGGGTTAATGTTAAAAATAAAAGTTCGTCGAATTGGGTCGTTAAAAACGAAGGAATTGTTAACCGTTGATATGTTTATTATCGCTACGGTAGGAAACACAGGAATCAGACGCGGCTTCCCCTGAAAACAGAATTTTTATAGATGCCCATTTATTCTCGTCCGCCTTTGATCGTGTGTGGTCTTGGTATTTCGAGTCTTACGGTTTTAACAAGCCGTGTGATGCAATGGAATTATATGCGAAATTCGATAGCCTTTATTACTCCCGATTAATGGCTTCGCATTTTATTACTTATTTATAGAAACCACTGACTTTAATCTCATTATTTAAGGACTTTATTGTGTAATAACTTATATTAACTACAGTTTAAGAACACGCTGTATTTTTGTTTATCTATCAATCTTATATAGCTAAAGGATTGATTTCGTACGCTGAACTTTATGATCGATCGATCAAAATCAAACGCCCGGTTTCTGAAAGGATGGTCAACGGAAAAATTTGCTAATTAGCTGTCAAATAATAATAATATCCTGGGACATTATTCACACACGGCCATATGATCCCAAACTAAGCAGATCTTGTGCTATGGAAATCAGGTAGCTGATATACTACATATACTACTTTTATTTTATAAATACATACTTTATTAAAATAGATAATTACACCCGGACTCAGGACAAACATACATGTTCATGCACACAAATGTCTGCTCTGGGTGAGAATCGAACCCACGATCTGTGGTGTGAAAAGCAAGAATCTTACAAACCACGCGAACCGGCCCGTCTAGGTCCTATAAAATTTCATTTGAGTTGCTAGATGCATGGTCATCAACTTCTTTTTTCATTTAAAAACTGAAATCGATTTTATATGTCATTTAACTTGACAGGAGTGTTCATTGAATAAAAATTAGACAAACCTTTCAGAAACCGCGCATGTAATTAATAGAATTAATATGTTCTAATATAATAAACCAAATATAAGTTGAAGACAGATACGTTACGTTTCAATGACAGTGACTGCTGAATTGCGAAAAATGCAAGAGACTTGTGTTACTGTTGTCTCCATTAGGGAGCCTTTAACAAGACGAACGTCCTTTGTGATCATTATGATGATAAAGATCCTGACGTGGTTTTTACAAGAATTAAGTTTATAAGTATAAAAAGTTTAACTTGATTAAAAAAAGTGGCAGTTGATTTTCAATAGTACATCCTTAATACCTTTTCCGCTCTTCCTTTGGCTTTTGACAAGTACATCCTTAGTACCTTTTCAGCTCTTCCTTTAGCTTTTGACAGTTATGTCTTTTGAACTTTTGAAGTGTATGCAATCCCATTTCACCGCAAAAAGAGTACAATAGTCATTACGACGTTCTTTTCATTAGTAGTCTAATTACTAAAACGGGGCTCGTGCACGAAATCAGGAGCTATGCAACACATAAATATTGCATCCGAAATCATCATACCAAGTGGTTGTTGCTGTTTCTGCAAAGCCTAGATGGTAGCGATGCCTAGATGGTATGTAAACCGTGTAAATGTAGAAAGGTGTTTCTACATTTACACGGTTTGCATACATCGAAAGCAAAACTGTACTAAATGAATTATTCATAGTAATTATTTTTTTCGATCGCTGACAAAAAGAGGTAATCGTTGATAAAAAGAGTAATTAAATTTTTTATTTATCAGATCGAGCGCCTAAGATGGATCTGATAACTTAGGAAACAAATCCTGACCCACCTTTTTATAAGGTGTTGTATAAGGGCATTTATCAATCATCGTTTTCTTTCTCAAAATTTCACGAAATTCGTAACAAACAAAATGTACTATCAAGTTTTGGCTCGCATTAATTTAAGTAGGAAGGAAGTAAGAATTTGCGACAGCACTGACTTTATGGAAGGAATCTATTGCAACGTCAGTTAATCACAAAAGCCAAAACAATCAATTGTACGAACAAAATACTAAAGTGTATAACTATAGGACTTCTGGAGTACTCTTTATAAAGTCTTTAGTTGTATAACTGCGTAAATGCCTCAATAAAAACACTAACCGAGTACCTATTGGCTTCAATTATTAAAAAAACAAAGGTGACCGCGCCGCTAAGTGGAATTATTTGTACGGAACCCGCATACAGGAAGCTCTTAGCTTTGTTTTAATGTCACGCGGAGGTATTAAAGAAAATATAAAAACAAATGACGGTCGGCTCCACAATAGGGGAAAGTACGCCGCTGCCTTTATCCTTGGGGCGTGGGGTGATTATGGTTTCGGTTATTTTCCGTGCAATGTAACGAAATTTATTTGAGGGAAAATTTTCAAATTTCCTCATCTCATCCTAACAACAAAATAACAGAGATGTCTTAAAAGAACTGTAGCCGCACCTGTTCAAGGAAATATTCAACATTTTTGTTTTTAAGTAAGGTAATAGGCGTTCATGTAATTAATGAAGAATTTCTGATTCATTTTTTAAAATGGTCATAATTTAAAACATAGAATCAGATAGTAACAAAGTACAAAGTAAAGTCTGACTTAACTTTGTACTTTGGAACACAATGAAAGGTACTAGATAAGTATATCTTGTACCTTTCATTGTGGTTTGTCTACTTATAGTTTTATTGTAATAATTTTATTACGTTTTCAATGTTTATATTCAAAAGAAATATTTTCGTTAAGAACGTATAAATAGTTGTTTGTGGCAAGCTTACGAGAGCGGTGCTAAAATCTATTGTTTTATTTAAGATTCCATACAGATTTGCATATCAAAGGCTCTCAAGGAATGTCTAATAGAAGTTTTTGCATTCGTAACGAACCGCGAGAATCAATAAGAATTAAATGAAGCGTGCCCGAACCCCTCGGCGGCTCGCCTACCAATTTACCCACTTCAATTTAACCAAGTAAATTAATGTTGTTCTATTTCCCTTTCTTTGAATATGTAATTCAACTTTATTTTCGTTGGCGGCCAGGTTGTTTATCGTTTATAGTCCGCAGTTTGAATATAATTTATCATTTTACTTCGCCTAAGTACTTCAAAAAGTGCTTGTAGTAGATTTTGTTTTAAAACGAATCGTACCATTCTATACTGAAAGCGATATTCAAGCTTAAATAGAATCTTGTAAAATTTACAATATAGGTAATACAATAACAAAATACAATATAGGTAGTAGGAGGCAAATGAGTAAGGGACTCATTCGCTATGGTGTGTTGTGTGCCAGACCTTTCATAGGTGAAATGGGTGGATAAGGAGAGGAGAAAGGCGGAAGGGGGTTGCGGAAGGAACCACAGAAGCAAAATTACCCTTCCTTCACAACGAGACAGCAATTACAAATCGACCTTTACCTAGTGTACAAAGTGTCAAAGGTAGCTTTTTTATTATAATTAATAAATTAGCACTTTACCACAATCACACCATTGTGTTGATTTGGTCTCGGAGGGCCCAACGTCATAACTAGACGAAAATACAGGCGCTGGCAAATTGTTCTAATCCTTTGCCGTACCGTACGCATAAGAAACGACGATTGGAATCGCTTCTTTCGAACGCTTGGTACATCTAGGACAAAAGAATGAAAGATACCAAGCTTTCTCGAAGCCACTTAAGATTCGCCGAGATTGCGGATCCCAGTTACTGCCAAAAGTAAGTGAATTCCAGGGGTACATCCAGAAAAGTCGGATCTAAGGTTGCTCCTCTTGGTAGTGAATAAACATGATTGTATTTTGTTTGTGTTGAATCTCACAAGGTTGGCATTGCCCCAACAGGAGACAGTCTTGAATGTGTGATTAAGACGCTCTACCATGGCCTTATTTTCAGATTTCACGTGGTTCGGACTGGTCCGACCATCCGGTAGCTATCTCTATAACTACGCTGTCATTTGTATACTGTGGGGAGTTTTACTAAAACACTCCATACTACTGACTACAGAAAGCTGCATAAAAATAATACAAATAAATAATAACTCCTTCAATATCAAAAAACACTTCGAACGGCACTTAACGAAAGCTTGCCACGAAGAAGTGGGCCAAAACTCATTATTGTGGTAATAATCATGAGCTTTAACAACCATACAATTAAATTTCAATTACATATAGGTCATTTGGCGGAGACGAATTTCGTTTATGACAGTACAGTTCCAAAATATGCTATGGGAGCCAACTAAAATTTAATAAACACTGAATAATTTAATTTAGTGTACCACTCGTGCATGGATGATGGCCAATAAAAGCGATTTTATGGCGTTTTTATTATGATGCATAAACGTGAATCACCTATAATGGGCTCGTGGCATAAGAAAAATTACGCTCGACGGCTGTCGATAAACTTCATATTTCTAAATATTGTTTTATAAAAATAAAAACTGACCAAGTTAAGGCTCACGGCTGAGTAGGCTTACTCACAACTAAAATAAAATAATATCACGTCTGCAATTTTATGGTGCAAACAAAGTTCTTGATAAATATCAACACGCTCGGGACGCCTTCTACAATTTATATTTTATATGAATAGCAGAAAATCGTGATAGTACTAATTGATTTCCTATATTGTATATTATTTTACTAGTGTGTAGTATTTATTGCATGCTTCCAATTTAGATTTATATTATTTAAGACGAAATAACCAAATGATCGCTTTCAAGAATTGAAAATAAGGTTATTGTTCTAACCAGTACAAATTATATTTCAACATTTATGACGAAATCTCTCTTAATCTCAATTTAGTACTTTCTTATTTTATAAAGCTCTCTTACCAAAGGTAATCCATTGATATACACATCTCTTCAAGGCAAATAAGACCATATTTAGCCTTACCTTGCCTTCTTGATTTACGTTATATTAATAACCTAACTACTAATTAAATTTGAAATATTTAATAATTATTTTTTTAGTATTGTTCAAATGTTCTACAAGACTTCACTCTGAAATATATAAATAGAGATGCTCAATAACTATTAATCTGTTATAAGATGTCTTCATCATTATTTCTTAGATTTAATGCTGGTGTAATTGGTTACTTGGAAAACAAACAAACCAATAAACGAATAACAATACAGCCTGGAGCGGGGTCGACTTATCAGAATTCAATTTCTAATACAAGACATACTTTATCGGTCGGGGAGGGAATTGCGTTCAATAGAGCCGAACAACGGTACGCAATGTTCGTAGGAGTTGAGTGGTATTCACCTGCATTATTTATCGGCTAACATTATTAACTGCATATCGTTGGTAGATGGCTATCGCCGCTACACGCCGCGCCGAGCACACGCGCTTTCGAGCAACCGAAAGATACGAATCGTTTTGCTGAGTTCCCTTGTACAACGACACGGCTTCCGATTTGTTGTTGCGTTGCGTTACTTTACACTAATTTCCTAAAGAAAATAACAAATACAGACGCTAATGTACGCTCCTGCTTGATAAACCTTCAGTGGTCGACAGAAATACAAATCGCTACCCACTTCATAACGAGCTTATTGGTCCCAGAGTGCCTTAACACCCGATAATATATACCGAATATTTTAACAATAAACAAAATGAAATTGGCCTAAAATGCAATGCAAAGCAAAAATAAAATCGATTGATATCCCACGTAAAGTAAACTGGGAAGTCAAGGGGATGTTACTTAAGTTGCTTACGCCAGATTATCATACCACAAAAATATTTGAACTCAATTTGACATGCCAGGTACTCCAAAGAATGGTGTTACTCTCATGAAGAATAATCTCCGATAAACTATTAAATTGACTGTGAATTAAAGATTTTTCTTTTTTATTACATTGGGGCAAACGAGCAGTGGGTCTCCTATTATATGTTATCACCGACGCCCATAAACATCCGCAACACCAGAGGAACTGCAGACGCGTTGCCGGTCTTTAAGCAAGGAATACGCTCGCTTCTTGAAGGTCACTAAGTCGTGTAGGTTTGGAAATACCGCTGGCGAGAGATCATTCCACCTCGGTTGTGCAAGGTAATAAAAAATCGCGAAAACCGCAGTGGAAATTAAATCAATTGAAGAAATCGTTCGTAATTAATTGTTCGTAATTATTATTTCAACATATCTTTAAAATGAAATAATACAATGGATACGTGTTCCTGAGAACGTGCACATAATTCTTTTGTCTTAACAATTATACTTAAAAATATTGATTTCATCTTTTCTTGAAAACGCATTATTTCTTAGAGACTTCGTAGTGTAGTGTTATTTTTTAAACTTTAGATAATACACATGACATTTGTAAAACCTCAGTTCGGTCGAGTATTGGTCTTATAAGAATTTAAAATTTATATGGGTACTTAACTTACGTTAGTTTAAGTTTAGGTTTGTTCAAGGGTTGGCGCCACCGAGCACCTGCTTCTACTATCCCGGTAGAGCGTATAAAAGTAGAACTATTAGAAATATTGCAAGATGATTGTGTGAAAGAAAAGTATGTAAGTTGCTTGAAAGAAAAAATTGCGAGTTAAATGAAAGGGATTTGAAAGAAATGGACGTTGAGAGTGCTTGGGGTAAAATAAAGAATGGTATAGTCGAAGCTGCCACTGAAGTACGTGTAATAAGCAAGAAGAAGGATGCAAGGAAAGCTAACACGGTGTGGTGGAATAGGTAAGTTCGAATGGAAGTGAATGTGAAGAAGAAAGCGTGGCTTGATTTACTGGCAGCAAAAGCCGGGCAATCAGATTTTATGCGTGAAGAATACCGAAAGGCTCAAGTTATGATTCCGTTGTTTGAGGAAGAGAGTGAAAGAGATAGTGAATAGAAAGAAGCAAGAAAGAAAGAGAGCGATGAAAAAAGATTGTCTGATGACTTCCAGGCAAATATAAAAATGGTTTGGAAATTCGTCGAAAATGCCAGAGGAAGGTCAGTACAATCGAGAATGAATGTTGTTCGTGATGAGAATGGGGACCTTCTGAATGACGAAGTAGCAATTGTGAAGAGATGGAAGGGATATTTTGAAAGTTTGTTTGAATGTGAGGAGGCATCTGTATCTAACACGGCAAATATTCATGAAGAACAGGTGTTGGAAAGTGAGATAACTTTGAATGAGATTGTGATTGCATAGAAAAGAATGAAATTGGGCATAGCACCCGGGTATGACAGGATTTCTTTTGAAATGCTGAGAGCTGGAGAAGATTTGGTTGCAAGCCTGCTGTGGGTCTTTTTCAATATGTGTAAAGCCGTCATCGTCCCTTTATATAAAGGAAAAGGTACACAGCATGATTGTAAAAATTACCGAGAAATCAGCCTTCTCAGTATTTTGGAAAACTTTATGCTAAAGTACTGATTGAAAGAGTCATGAAAGAAACAGAAGAAAAAATGTGGGACGTGCAAGCAGGTTTTAGGAATAGGTTGCATGGATCAGATCTTTTCTTTACGTATGATCACTGAAATGTTTCTGACTGCAAACCAAAAAATTATAATATATAAAGTTAAAAGAGATGATCTGTGGTCAAGTTTAATTGAGTTTGTATTGAACAATGACCTTATACAAGCATTAAATTCTCTTTATAAAGATTCTAATGCTAGTGTTAGGATTAACGGGGCCTACTCAGACTGGTTTAGCATCGATAAAGGTGTAAGACAGGGCTGTGTAGCATCCCCGTGGCTGGATCTGTATGGGTGATTGTTTGAAAGCTTTGAAAGACGAACAGTGTGGATTAAGAATGGGTGAACTAATTGTAAAATGTCTCTTTTACGCCGATGACCAGATCGTGTTTGCGTCATCGGCGGAGGACTTACAACTTATGCTGAATGTAGTGAATGTTTCATTAGAACGTAAAGGTATGATATTAATGTAGATAAGTAGAAAGACGTAAGAGAACAGAGTAAGACAGTAATTGATATAAATGTTAACGGTAAACAAGTGGAACAGGTGGATGAGTTCGTGTATTTGGGGTGTATGTTTAGTAGACATGGTAAGCATGTTAAAGATTTTAAACGACGAGTGAATGAAAAGGAAATAAAATAAATGGGGCTATAGGTACAGTTGTGAGGAGTCAGAATGTATCTATGAAGGCTCGTCTGGCAATACACAATGCTGTACTAGTTCCCACTTTAATGTTATTGTAGTGAGAGCTGGGTTCGGCTGGAAAAGCATGCTAGTAGAGTTAATACCGTTGAGATGCGATCCTTAAGAAGTATGTTAGGCGTGACATTGAATGATAGAATTAAAATATCATTATAAGGGAAAAGTGTGACTTAAAAGTGGATGTTGTAACTAGAATTGAGAAAGGTATGCTTCCGGTGGTTCGGGCATGTTGAAAGGATGAATGAAGAGAGAATAACGAAACAAATTTATGCAGCAAAAGTGAGTGACAGTGTTGGTAGGGGACGCCCTAGAAGAACTTATATCGATCACTAAAAAAGGCCTATAGGCCCATAACCGACGAGCATGTATGCGTAGAAGTATGAATGTAGAAGAAGCGAGAGAGGTGTGCCAGGATCGCGCCAAATGGAAATCCATGATTTCTGCCTACCCCTCTGGGTAACGGGCGTGAGCGCATATTTATTATATTTATATTATTATATTTATTAAAAATTTGTTATAAAATATAATGACAACTTATAAGTACTTTTAATCCAACCTGGGTAAGAATATTGTCTTATATGTCTACTAACTATATGTATGTGTATGCACACATACATATAGTTAGTAGACATATAAGACAATATTTTTTTTGTCTTAAATGTATTGCAGATGCATTGCCAAAATTTAATGGACAGATGAGGGCATAGACAGGAATAAGGATATTTCCTTTTCCCCGTTAACCCCTTCCCATCCAATTCTCTTCTCTTTCCTATCCTATCCTTATGAATAAAGGATGGGAAGGGAAAGAGGACTGAAATTAGGAATAAAATCCGGCACCTCACTCATCAGACGAAATGCAGAATACTTATACTTCACGCCTGTTTTCTGTGAGGTCGTGGTATTTCACCGGTCGAGCCGGCCCATTCGTGCAACAGATGTTGTTGTTGCAGGCTCTACCACT
>JWHW01047364.1:229681-242378 GCA_000931545.1 Papilio glaucus
TTAAAAAATATTCGACTTTTTGTTCCTCCCATACAAAACGCCAATTTCATATGTAAGGACCTAATATTTCACCGATAGAAATTAGTTATGGTTTATGATTTCACATGCGATACTATAAACCGATGGCAAATTATGAACTGATGTTTTACTTCCGTCATTGCTTTAAAGTTTATGTTAGTATGGAAGATAATTTATAGGTAAGATAGGTTACGTTGGACATGATCGTTAACTTTTTCGCCAACCTGTGCCTAGTCCAATTGTAAACTGACGAAGTGCATAATCGGTCGGTGTGATATTGTTTAAATAATGAAAGATAAGTTCAGCCAAACAAGGACTGCCGCTGCTGTATGAAAGATATGTTCAAGTAAATTACGACTAGGTAAACGTAATATCAGGATAAAGAGAACATACTTATGCTAGCATTGTCTCAGTTTTGTATCTTAACTATTTAATTGAAGCTCGGCAACGGCCTCTACCATTAAACAATTAATAAATAATTTACACGTAATTATTAAACTAGAGGTATTTATCACTGAGGCGGCCCTTAAAGGAACTATATCATCTAAATATTTAACAAGGGTCTACAAATTATTTATTCACACTATAGGCACCGTAAACAGCCGCAGGAGTTGTAAACTAACGGCCGCAATCTAAACAAAACATCCGATATTCCAACAACAATTTGCACAACACCATATTTTTGCGAGGGTGGCTCTTCGCTAAGATTGTGTTTAAGTTAAACAAACGAAATATATATTTATCAAATAACCCTAAGCTAAATTTTAATAACTATAAACAAAACTCAAACCAATAATTTACTCAAAATATTTTTGTGTTGTTTACAGACATGTTTGTGGCAATCCTTAAGGGAAGGGAACAATGACAGAAGTTTTAGACGCTCTGCATGCCAGATCATGGCTATCAAGTCTGCTGATCCTCCATGTTGTGGTGAGAACTAGCTTAGTTGGCTAGATTTTTATTTCATTTTAATTACGCTATAGCATTATCAACAACTTTAGGTTTGAGGCTTCGGTTTCCAAGCAATAAAAGTTTGAATGATGTTATTTACAAAACTGCTGGATATTGTTAAAGCGAGCAGCGGTTACAAAAATTATTTTTTTGGGTTCTGTTCTGAAGTCACTGAAGTTCAGTGATTAAGATAAAAATGCAAGGCTGGGGCTTGCCTATCTACTGGCGTGGTTTCTCTATATCGCGGTTTAAAGTGCAACTATCGCCATCAATGTCACCATTAAACTACAGTCCCTCTAGTATTTAAAAAAGCCTTACGTGACTGATCTATCTCTGATACACGAGAAAATTTCTCCATTTTTATGAATTTGCAAGAATTACATTCATATGGAAAAACAAGAGAGTTGACTGAAGTGTTTCTTATTAAAATATCCATGTAATTTATATATTGCGGAACTGCTTCAATTATAAAGTTAAAGCCACATTACTTGGATAGCAGCGATCCAATATATAATTTATACAGATAACAAAAAACTCGGCAAAAAGTCGTAACAAAAAAATTAAACTGTGGTATATCTAAACCCCAACAAAATACACGAGCCCATAAATAAAATCATGAGCAACGTTTGGACAAGCCCGAACATCAGTCACGTGCGGGTTAAATGATCTGAAACGGGAAGTAATAAACCCATTGCTTACACTATTGCGTATAGTTTATCAATATTTACGATCTTCGATACAATTGTAAACATTCATGCAGTCGATAGGGCATTTTTCACAAAGGAAGCCATTAATACAGTGTCCTATTTACTATAAATTTATTATAAAATAGTAGAGAAATTATAGAAAAAGCGTTCTAATAGTCCGCCTCTACTTCTGAAGAATTCAAATCAAATCCTGGACTCTCCTAGACTATAAAAATTTAAGTGTGTATAAAATTGTGTACAATAAAAGTGTAGGTGACCAAGAATAAAGTACACAGGAGCCAGTTCAATTCATGACTTTGTATATAAACATTATACGTGTCCTTTTTCTATCTTTACTAATTTTTCTCAATAAAAATGTCACTCTTTTATATGTAATTGATATACATGAACACGCCCAAATCAATACACACTTAAAAATGTTGAATCAATTCCCATACATTTCGGTATACAAGTAGATCTGACCTGATAAGGACATTATAAGAGCCTAGAAAATAAAACTTTAAGGGGATATAAGAGGTATGATTGAGATATACAGAGGATGAAAATTCATATTGTATGTACACGGAAAAGAGTTTCAATTTAGAGTGATAGAAATTCATTTTGAAGCTACTAGAAACTAGACTAGACTAGAAAGAAATAAAGTGATTCAGCGTGTTTAGAATTTTATTTTTAGAGAATAAAATATAATTAGTACGGATAGAGAAGAAACCATAAAGTATTAGAATAGTAATATTTTTTTTAATTCATCAAAGATGAAATCACATGTACTTTTATAAATTAGAGAACTCTGAATGTCATAGATAGACGGTAGAAGGTAGATAGAAGTAGAGGTAGACTCAATAACATTACGTATAATAATAATAACAAAGTCAAAAACAATAAGATTTCAGTAGAGGGCTGTAAGTATTTCTGATAATTAGTAGTATCTAATGGAATTTAAATACAAGTTTCCTGGATTCAGCATACAATGCAGCATATAATGTCGAAAGTAAATAATAGGTATAAGAATCCTAAATGTAACAAGACCCAAAACATAACAATTTCAAATCCAGAGATGTAACCTTATTTCATGTATGTATATTATGTTTATGTAATATTAAGCAAAAGTAATATTCCTTTGTTTTAATCTTTATAAATCAGAATATATATAAAATAACTTGAAAATAGTAGGATAGGATTCTATGTATGTATAAACTAAACTGAAAATAGTTTTACATACGCCATTCGCTTGTATGGCTGTCTAGCATATACAAAAAACTATAGAGGGCTTAAAATTTTAGATTTGTTTTAAAAGGCTCTCATTGGCCAGCTGCGGAAGAATGGCTTCAACCCCTTCGACGTGGTGTCGGGTTGCAGACATGGAGCCTGAGTATCAATTAACCAAAATGGCCGCCGATATGAATCATATTCATTAATTACGATCTAAATTCTCATTCTATTCATACACTAATCTTAGATTTAATATACAGATATTAAACACGTAAATCGCTTGCATGTTTTTTTCTGTATTTACTATCTACTATTATTACTTATCCATAGCATTTCTTCATTACGAGTACGATTGACGTACTTCTTTTAGCTTCTTTTTTTTACTTTAAGAGAGAATCGGTTTAAAACATTATTTTATAAAAAACAAAACATTATTCGGCATTATGGTGTATTTCAAACTTCAAACCTCCGTATTTACTTCTAGGTGATATCTTGCTTTTTTTTAGAAGCGGTTTCGGGTAGTACATACTATGTATTATGAAACTAAAACAACTAATTATTAAATATCCATAAATAACATACTTTCTTATTCATTTGTTGTCGAAGACGGTTATAAGAACTAAGCTGGCTCGGCAAACTTCGTTCCGTCTTATAATTAATTAACGCCCCTCAACCCTTTTGCGGCTGGAAATTTTTCGTAAAAACCGTTCTTAGCTGACCTCTACTCGGCGACAGGAATATTCCTTTCAAATTTAAAGTCTCTAGGCACATGGTTCCAGAGATATCGTGATTTATAAATTACTTATGACCGTTGATAAAATAAATTTGCGCGTTGTGGAATCTAAAATTTCACACACGACCTAAGTATCATAATGTAAGTCTGATGTACCATATTGATTAACATTACAACCCTGTACAAAACGCTCAAAGCAAATAAAAATCCTTCCATTAGTGGCGGTGTCTGACATTAGTAGATAAACGTAGGTAAATACCTGAACAATGATATCTCTCAGCGGGGGAGGCTAGACTCTTGCTAAACAATGCGGTGTGTTTGCGAGGGTACTCTCGACGACCAATCAGCGAATGTCAGGGCCCGTGGTGCTCCGTACTGTAGTTTGTTTTAATAGCACTAGTCTGGATTAGTTTTTAAGTATTTCTCTAACAATGCTGCCTCACTTTAGAAAAGGGAGGCAACCGGAGGAAGCCATTTTTACTCAAAGTACAATTATAATAAAAACTGCTCCATCGCGCGTACGTATCACATAAAAATGGTTCGTTTTATCATTTTGGAAATATGTAATCATTTTTTACAAATATAATTGTCCCTGTAACCTTATGGGCTGCCAATGATTACCCATTTTCATGTGGCACGGTCCTGGTACACCTTCACCGCTTATTCAAAACCCATCCCCGCACGCAAGCTCATCGGTATCACCACAAGCAATATTTTTTATATAATAATATAAGTATATAAAACATCAAATTTGTTAAGAACAAACTTTGGTATCATCGATTTTAAATATGGTTTTAGTTAGGCTTGAAGATGTTTTCGACTTGCTCAGAATATGTTCAGCGTTTGTCTGTTTACTTTTAATATAAATTCCATAGTTGTCTTTACTGAGAGATGAATTGTCGTTTCTGCTATCGTCTATTTTTGAAAATTTTGTTTCTATATTTTTCATTCGATTTTCCGATTCAAATAAAAATATTTAAAGGCACTAGGCGTAGTTGTTTGAATACTGGTATTTCAATGAACTTTCAAATTGATTTATGAAGCTTTTGTTGAGAGTTTATTTTAAACCAATTGCAAAATTTCAAACGTCAACTAAAACACTCTTTTTTTCCCTCTATTTATTAAATATCTGGTTTATTTAATAACCACAGTTGTGTCTTCAGGGTTCGCCTTAAAATTAAGTACACACGTCACTTAGGAAAGAATTAAGAAATCCTACTAATATTATAAATGCCAAAGTTTGTATGTATGGGTGTTGTACATTATACATGGATGTTTGTTACTCTTTAACGCAAAAACAACTGAATAGATTTTAGTGAAACTTCACAATAATATAGCTTATATATCAGAATAACACATAGACTGTAATTTATAAAGATATTGTGTGACCTGTCCAAAATATAACGATGTGTGTCAAGTAAGTAAGAAAAAAACAGCCATATGCGAACTATTCTGGTCAGTCATAATAGGGTTAAGCTTAGGTTGAAAAATCGTCGGATAAATTAAATTGCACGGCGGTCAAACCACAGAGCATAGCTAGTGTTTAATAAAAACAAGGATGATGGTGCAAGATATATTAATAATTTGCGCTATATTTGCATGTGAGACCTCTTACATAAGTATATGTGTTTTTGATTATTCAATCAGGTATAATCAGACCTGGTGTACACAATACGTGTTTAGACTAAAAAAGATATAAAACAGTAGACCGTTTCCAATAATGTTTCATCTTTATATACTATTACGAATATGCGGGCGATTTTTATATCTTTTTACTAATTTTTGATATCCGAAACTATAAAAATCTATAGCCTACTAAGAGTAATTGTGTGCATTGCACACAGTGCATTTGTAAAAAAATAAAGTAATGTTTTTGTTAATAAACGCAATATGATATTATCTGTACAAGTGACCGCTATTGAACATTGTAGCACCGTTAAAATATTTGCATCGCTGCGTTATGCGGTACCCATAAATTACTCACAACGGATTAAAATAACTTTTTCAGTATATTTTCGTGATGTTACGCTCGCGTTAAACAAGGATTACATTCGTACGGACTAAGCTGCGCGGTCTTTTCGGTCCTTCCTGTATACATCCATTCAAATGATAAATTCATATTTTTTTAATTAAACGAAAACCGATGGACATCATTTTCCGAAAACTAGAGAGTTTACTACTAATTAAAAATAACCTTACGTCTTTAAATCAAATTACGCTCATAATATTCTAAATGTGACGTTGGTTAAGTGTTTCGTAATGCACCAATCAAGAATGTTAATGAATGATTTTAGATACTTCATCATCTTATCATCATCTTCCTGCCCTTTTCCCGCTTTATGTGGGTCGGCATAACAGAAGAAGAAGTGAAGAATGATTTTAGATATCTAAAAAAGGAAAAGCTTTGGCCGAAACTTCCAAAGGTATAACATAACTTCGCTATTTTGAATAAATTGATTTAATGTCCTACAGTTTGTATGAATAACATTGAGTGTGTTTTAAAAGTTTTGTTTTGTCAAAAAGGAACATACAGCGGTCGCGAGACTATTTTAAATAACAATGAGTTGGCCGAGCGCCAGCCAAAAATGAAACTCACCTGACATAGTAAAAGTGGGCAAAAGATTTGCGCAATAGTAAACGCGAGTTTATTGCATTCATATGGGAATTTATTACCGTTTTAATTGTAGTTATATTTTGTTAAAATGACGTAATAATTAAATGAAGCAAATGGCATAGATGTCCTGCCGTTGGTAAAACTATTTTACGTTTTGCGTTCTTGATGAGTAAGATGCTGAATGCCCAATTCCAGTTTTCTTCCCCTTTACTTCCAATCTTTACTCATTACTTTTTTCTATCCACGTCATCTTGATGTGAAACTGTGATTATTTATGATCAAGTTAGGAGTTTTCTCATTTGCCACTTAGTCACATTTACATATAAAATATTATGACGTCAGAATGTGTAATTCTGCATAAGCATTGACATAAGTAAATAGGTCCAAGTCCAAATAATTTGCATCTACAACTGATTAGCTTGTTGCAGATGCTTGTGGGTGGGTTGTCGCCTTCTATTATGAATAAAAACATCAGATTAACCAGTTCTTTGTTAAAAGTTTTCATTATATAAGTAAACGTTATTTTTCATTTCACACCTGTTATTTCATATTTTTTATTGTTATCTCATCGACGTATCCGGCTGACTGTTGCGTCGCATGCTAATTAAAATGTGTTAAAAATGACACACGGGTACGGCGCGGGACACTTTTTATTTCGGTCGCCGTCAGCAAAAAAACGCGTTGTCTAAAACAATCAAATGTGAAACAAACTACGGCTGCGATTAGAATCTCTTGTGTACAGGAATAAATCTGTCATCAGCTGTTCGAGTATTTGATCAAAAGATTATAATGCGAAGGCGTGTACCGAGCGGTGCATTTTAAACTAAGAACTTCCAAAGTTAGCGAGAGAACATTATGTTACACTCGCGCAGTAGCCGAGCAAAGTGCTAGATTTCAAACATTATATTATTAAATTTTCTTTTGTATAAAAGAAAATGGGCGTGAATAGAATTTAGGTTATTGAACCGAACTACCGATACTAATAACCGATAGCTAGACATAAAAGTTGAGACGTTAAACTTTTAATGCTAAAGTTAATTAACCATAAATTATTCAAGTGAAAATACTTGAATATGTTATGGTATAGCTAACTAACAATAGTATTTACAAAAGCTCTAAAACCATGCTTTACTTATACCCAAGATTCAAAGAAAAAAATATTTGTTGTTAATATTATGTTTTGGTTAAGAAGATTCTTTAAACCAAACCAATTTTAACCTAACCTAGCCCATTAGAAAGCAACATTATTCGAATGTTATATAGGCTTTATAAAGTATTATCGATGCCAGGCACTAAGAGCTAAGAAATAACATTTCAATAATTATCTTTGTAACAACTTTTGATAGTTTAAACACACACACACACATTTAAATTCGGAATAACAATGTGCTTCATTCAAACATACCTTATTACGTTCCTTTATTCCCAAACTTAATAAGCTGATCGATCTGCTTATTTTATTGCATTTAATGCTAGTCCAGCTAAGACCGATCCTGTAAGCCACATCAAAGGTTTCGAATTAGCATGAGTGAACACGTTTGAGGGATAATAAAGTGGTGGTAGTTGTCGACTAGTGCACCTTAGGGGCTAATTCTGCTTGGCGAGTAATGATTATGAGTCTGATGCCGGCCGCAGTATGCAAATGAGTATAGCCCTTAGCATGCCATAGAAGCGGACCAGCTGTGACCGCTTCTGTACAATATTATATTCGTAAATAACAAGTTTCAAATAAATTTAAAATATAATAAGAGAACACGAACGCATAAGAAAATTTGTGTTCTTTAGCAATAACTACAATATTCGAGCAGTCGATCTATTTACGATTTATTAATATTTACGAGCAGGGTAGCAGTGCAGCAATATACATATACACGAACATTGTTTTCTTTTCTTATTATCCTTTCATCTACAAACGTCGTTATATTTCAGAAAATTTACACAAAATCATGATTTATATTTTAATTATACAACTAAAACCTTCCTCATCTATCAGTCTGTTTATTGGTGGAAATCATAAGAATATCCGTTCAATAGCGTTTAAGTTTATTGCGTTCAGACAGACAAAATTTTTGGAGACTTGCTTTCGAAATAATGTTTTTATGTATAGAATGATTTATGAGGAGTTAGCGGATAAACGGGCATACTAGGAGGGCTCGTCTTCCATTATGTCAAGATAAAAACAATAATTATTATATAGAATTGATTATATAAGTAAACAAATACAAAGATTAATCTGCTGACACAGTTTTATTGAACTAAAAGAAAGAGTAGTACTTTAAATACAAAAAGATTTATTTATGTTCAACGTTAAATATATCTTTTTGAAAGATTAACTAAGAATAGAAAGCTTCTTTCAGACGTTAATCGCCTTTTCTTAATAAGCGATCCTCTGAGATCCAACAAAGGAATGACAAATAATTCGTTTATACTAGCTTTTGTAATTGGCTTTTAAGGCAATGCAAATAGGAAAATTTTAATTGAATTTTTGTTTCATTTAGATACGTCTAAACAAAAATTAACACAATTTCAAAAGCTTTGCTATTTCTTTCATTTAAATTACAAAATAAATATGATTAAAATATGTCATCGTTTCGGACATTGAAGTGAAATTAAATGAATTTAAGATTGGGAGACCTTTACATATATGTATAATTTCGCCCTTTCTCAAAGTAAAATTACTTGCTAAAATCAGCGTCTGCTTTAACTTAAACTAGAACCTAAAGCAGAAAATAGCTGCCTGCCAATAATCAGCAATATTTAAACTTTATCAGAGTTTGAATTTTAAGCTTGCTTTAACTGAGCGAATGAATACACGCGTTAGTCTAGTCATTTATGACTAGACTAACGCGTGTATTTATTCGCTCAGTATAAATACACGCGTTAGTCATCCTTTCCTCTCAAATGGAAAGGGGGAGGGGGGAGGTGTGAAAAGGACTAGAATAAGGCCTTCGGCACCTCAATCATCAGACGAAGCGCAGAATACTTTTACTTCACGCCTTTCTTCTGTGAGGTTTTTGAATTTCACCGATCGAGCCGGCTAATTCATGCAACAGATGTTGTTGTTGAAATAAAACTTCATTTAAATATAAATGAAAATCCTAATACACTTAATAAGAGCCAAAACAAATAAATAATAAATTATTACGCCGTGATAATTATTTAAATTTAAATGTAATGGGATTCGCCGCCTCAAAATTCTTATCTTAATTGAATATGCTCTAATGTAATGAAACGCATTACATACAACATTAAGCACGGCTACATGCAAACATAATTTCGGTCAGTACGGGCGTGGCAATCGCTGTGGCAGCTATGATTTAAGTGACTGTTTTACATTTACGGCTTTTATCACGATTTTGTTGTATAAATTGAGACATTTCGCGGTGTGAAGCCTTTTTTACCGATTGTACTCAAAGTTTTCGACGACTAGACTATTATTAGACGGCTTTACGGATTAAGTATTCTTTAACACGCGTTGTTCAGCTTGGCCATTATGTATCTATCAATGAAAGCGATCTAACGACACAATTTCTACTAACCTTGAGATGTTCAATTCATTTGATTGTTATGTTCTCATCCATCATATAATCTGATTTAAGAATTGAAAATTTGAGAAGGCAATTAACAACAGTGTTAGCCCGCGAACAAAGTCAATCAGAATTCACGCCCTTCTTACACAGAACATCTTTCACATAATCAATCCATACTTTCTTCGGTCTTCCCACACTTGTATTAACTAACGGTATTGCCATTTAACTATGATGTCACCATTATTAATATCATCTTAATAAAACTCTTCGGATGGCTAAGCAAACGCGAACGATACCCTCCACAATTTTAATTAATTGAATTATCCAAATTACTCAAACAATTCCAGGTATACGGCGAAACAAAACAAAATCCATTGGGGAATTGCCACAGAGCGTGAAATTGCCAAAAAACTTCGAAATCCATCACGAATCAAATGACACTTTGAAATTGTAAAGCTAACTGAAGAACGAATTGGATGGACTGGGAAAACAATTAACGGGAGCAAGCGATGCGAAAAATTGGAATAATCAACGGATGCCGTGTTGAATAACGTTTCAAATTTAATAAATGTAATTTTTCAAAAGCGCCCCACTTTATAGCACTCCAGCGGAGCTTGCGCGTACTTTCGCTTTAAAAGCGGACCTGCCTGTAAACAATTTGTGTTCGCCAAAAATAAACGATTGAGTGATCCAATTATTTTATATGTTTTTTTTCTCTTTGAAACTGACATTTTCAGATATAAATAGAAGTCCATTTGTTGTTACATCTGTCATTGTAGTACCATATGTTTTACTTTATAAGCGAATGTTTAATTCAAGTGTTGTATAACGAATTTGCTCGACGTTAAATAACAATCTGGGAGCTGTGCGACACTAAGCGTAAGGTAGTTATAATTGTAAGAATTATTGAATACCAAAAATTAGGCAGTCTATGAGACGTGCCCACAGAAAACATGCTACGCTAGACTTAAAGTCTATAATGAATCATTTACAGATTTTACAATCGATAAAACGTAATCTAGTTTCAAAGCCAAGTATTATCAAAACTTACGCAATTAACTTCCACCGAATACTTACACCGAGCGATTAACATTTTAAAGGACAAAGTTACCGATAGCTATTCGCTGAAAGCCCGGAAATTGAGCATAACGCGCCCATTAATATTTCAACAACTTCCTAACGATTAAAATCGTTTAATGTTCCGATCGAATGTATATCTTAACAGAATACCGTATAGTCCAAATTTCCAAAGACTAAATCGCACTTTGAAAACCAATGTAACGAATTGCAAACAGGTAAAGCTAGCTACAACAATCTATACAATGGAGCTGTTAGTACGCCAGTATTCGCTATGGATTTGTATGACGATTTAACTTATTATTTTGTATGCAATAACAAACGTGTTAACGCCGTGCGTAATTTATGAGAAAATCACGCATGACATCGTTTTGAAATTGACATTATAATTATTATATATTTTTTCACGACAATGAAGAGAAATTAAATTTTATTTATCGCAGCTAAACGCCCTTTCTCTTTAACAAAACGCTTTTATAGAATATGTAATTAAACATTACTAGTTTAGTACGTAGACTGCGTAATGTAAGCCCAGTTTAATGTAACGGAAGAACAACTTAAATTAATTGATATATAATCGATGCTATGCGAAATATTTTCTCGGGGAAGCTGGTTTGTAATAAAGCAAACTCTGACATCCTCAAATTTCACCAATATTATGTGACCACGGTTGTTGATAATTAAAACGGTTTTGTAATTATGAACTCGTTATATTTGACCTTTACATAGATTTTCAATTTACGCTTTAATACACAGCTTTACGCGACATCAGGTGAGAAGGGAAGGAAAAAATCGACAGTGTTGACAGTTACTTATATGAAATAAGGTATCTTTTGCATACAGTTTTCTTTTACATTGTATACTAAATGTAACTACTATTATTCTTTTATTTTTTAACAAATTTTAGTGTTGTTTGACACATCATTCCTGTAATAGTATAGCGTATGGTGGTTACGTATTTCCATTTGTCACGGTCTTGGCACACCTTTTTAAATTAACCTATATAAATTTCTCTTTCCAATCTTCTTTCATTCATCCTCTGAACATGCCCGAACCACCGAAGTATACCTTTCGTAATTTAGTCATGACGTCCTCTTTTAATCGACACTTTTCTCTCTCGGTGCCTTTATAGACACATTCTGGCTCCTCAATAAAGTGCATATAGCTCCATTCATTTTATTTCCCGCATTTATGACTATTTCAATCACTGTCTTAATTCTCTTTCAAACTCCATAATTTTTGTCTTGTCTATATTTATCTTCCAATGGTCCATTCATTCATTCATTCATTCCCCATTTCTCCAGTCCCATTCTTAGTCCAGCTTTTTTTTTAATGGAAAAAAGCTGCAAGCGAGTAGGTGGTTCACCTGATATAACCGCTCCAATAGGCATCCAAAAATGAGTTGCAGATGCGTTGTCTATCTTCAATGGACGTAGGAGGGGACAGACAAAACAGAAAATATTTCCTTCCATTTTTCCCCTCCCCCGTCCAATCCTCTTCCCAATCCCATTCGAACCTATGTACGAAAGGATGGGAAGATGAAGAGGAGTGAAACGCAAAAGCATAAAATACTCCTACAAAATAATAAAAAACAAAAGATGTTGTTGCAAGCTCTACCAATGTAGAAGCTGTAAAGCATCTTCCAAGAAAGTCGTTCCAATAATAGCTATTTATTTATATGTAAATAGATGGGAAGCGGATAGTTCCGCTGGTTGGCACCACACTCAAAAGTGTAAATATGATTCATCATTCATTCATCATCAGATCACGAATTTCTCCTCTTTGGTAAGGAATTCCAAATTCAAATTTGTACAGCTATAGACTCATGTATTTGTGCTTCGATGACCGTCATTCATAT